>MU179312.1:327116-417635 GCA_016767475.1 Suillus weaverae
ACTGGTGAAAAAAACAGATATCAAGACATTCTACTGATCCGCGCACTGTGCACGCATCACTCATTCGATTGCTCTGTAGCGTTGCATTAGCATGGTCATCATATATCTAAACATGACTGCCAAATCAAAATTTTAATTTATGTACAGCTGTTCACTTGAGACGGTCAACAAAATTCACTGGCTCAAATGCCGGTCCTATACTGTAATGATCGTTGCATTGACGGACGGTCTTGAGGTTATCGGATAGCGTGTGGACCAACTCGTCTGCTGTCTAAAAAGAAAATGCAGTCAGGTCAGAGCAGTGGTACACAGTCAGAAGAATAACGAACATCAGTACGAGCCAGCGCATCGTCCCTCGCCCTTTTGAGTTCAAGTTTTTCCTCCTCCCAAGCATCGACCAATCTCCCAGCATCAATCAACAAGGCGTCTTTATCTGCATGTTGAGAGTTTTCTATGGTGAAAGCTGGACTGGGTTCGCTGTCGAGTAAGATCTCAGGCGTGGAAGATCTGATAGGGGGAAAGGATGGTTCCCCAACTGTGAGATATAATCATTAGGCGGTAGCGTCGATATTATTATCAAGAACCCGTGAGACGTACTGTGTACGATAAAGTGTAATTCCTTTTCTGCTGTGTAAGGAAACGCTTCTGAGATTTTTGGTTGTCGTTTCTCAGCTCCACCGCATTTTCCTCTACGTTTATGGCTTTGGCGCATTCACCGACGGTCTCGTGAGGGGAGATAGAGATCTTTGTGGTGAGCTAGGTTATGAGTTGCGTGATTATTTAATTTATACTGGGAGGGAAACTCACCTTCCATAATACGAGATCTTGTGGAAGTATTTCACACAGAGGGCCGTCTTTGCGGTCCATACGAATGGCGGATTTTAACTTGGCTATCTTCGAGTTGGGTGATATGCTGATCCAGAAAGCATTGGGGTGTTTGTCCATCGTGTACTGCAATTCGAGGTTGGGTGGTATCATGGCGGTTGGTGAGTTCATTGTGGTTGGGTACAGCTGAGGAGACTCTAATAGGAGCTCGAGAGGGGTGCGACTGCCCTTGTTTGGGTGAGACAAGCTCACTCTGACCGCGACTCTTCATTTGAGTGGAGACTGAGTGCATCCTTGAATCCCCTTTGGTTTCGAGGTCACTGGGCCTGGAGAAGTCGACACAGTACTGGTGCAGGAGCCTCATTGCTTACTTGCCGTGCACAACGCTGGACCACTCGCAACGCCGAGGGTCAGGGAGAGAATCCCTCGTGAGGTCTGCCAAGAGCTTTCTGAGAAACGAAAACACACTCAAGTCTGATCTCATCAAATCTTTCACTCACGTCTAGGTATACTGAGCGAATGAGAATTTACATCCGATCAAAAACTAGCAATTTCATGCAGGGACATCAAGACTTTGACATGAGAAATCTAAGTTGCGTCATTGAGTATGTGAATGGCCAGCCCATCTCGATCTCGAGAGTAACGAGCGGGCTGGGCTGATCAAAGCTGTGAAACTGTGCATGTGCATACTGGCCGTCGCGACGGGTTCGATGTGCGGGTCCTTGAATGAGCGTGTGAGGGTTGGCAACGTTGAAAATCATTGAAGAACGGAAGATTTAATATGGTTGAAGTTTTGGCAAAGTTTTGGCCACGGTCACGGTTTAGCGCCTTAAGCCTGGTCACGTACCGTAGTGCCACTCAAAGGTCTTAACGTACTACTACCTACTACTACTTCTTCGTCCTCGTCGTCGTCAGCGTTGAGCTTGTCGATGTATTAGGATGTCGAGTAGGAACAATTCCCGGTTCTCTACTCTCAAAGTATTCAAGTTTAACAAGGAGAGACCGCCGCCGCCGCCTCCTCCCAAGGACAATCAATACTTTCAACAAGGATTACAAGTACAAGGAGGTCCTTATGGCTCAAGTAAATCGCTTTACAACCCAAGCGTAACTTCTTTGTCTCCTCCTGCCGACCTACTACCATCACTACCAACAACGCCTGACTATAACCGGACTTCACCTGAGTCCTCTCCTTCAGTTCGTTCTTTTGGTCCTGCAATGTCCATAGAGAGCGCGAAATCAAAACGAAACATATTCAAGTTCTCGTCGATGGGAAAGCGTAATAGGTCAACGAAAGATCTCATTGAAACAGAAGATCCGGAACCTCCTCAAGAGGATGAGAGCATATCTAGTCCATGGAATTTCCAGGTAAGTCTCCTTGTAATTCCTAGTCATCCTTGCTAAATGAACGATCAGCATCATATACATGTTGACGAGGGGTCGGTGTTCTCTCCCTGTGCTATACGACCCTAACACCTTTTCCAGATTCGTAGGACTTCCTCCTTCATGGTCTAATGCCCTTTCCCGAGCTGGTTTCACAGACGACGAAATCGCAGCAATTCATGCCCGCCGCATAGCTGCTCGTGGAAACCCAAATACATCCCGTCCAGATTCACCGCTCTCCATTCTCCACCACCCAGCACCCCGAAGTTCATCCCTCGCAGCCCGCTCATCAAACGCAACACTCATAGCAAGTGCCTACATCAACGCCCCATCCCCAATTTCCTTCAACTTCCCTCCATCTCGCCAATCCTCACATACCACCGCATCCTCCTCGCACTCGCACTCTGCTGTTGAAGGAGATACGGTAGACACCCAGTACGTATTCGTCAATGGCGCAGGACACGAAAGCATGATTGACCCATACCCCCTCGATACCCAATCCGTGTCCACCCACCACAGCAGCTCCAATCACGCCAATGCACCTCAAATCGCTCGTATTCAGTCTGAGGCTCCTCTTCGGGCTAACTCAGGGCACGTCCCGAGCCCCCTGGTGCATTCTCACAGCTTGCCTCCGAGTCATCATCCCCTCGATGCGCATAGCATACGCAGTGCCTCCCCACGTACGCCTCCAAGGAGAATGTTCCATGTTACCAATGCGGACGAGTCGCCGCCTCCTGCTTACCACTCTCCAGTCCGTACGTCTGTTTTTCGGGACAAACCTGGAGTTTCATCAGAAGGAAGTGGAAGTGGGATGAAAAAAGAGTCTGGACAACTAAGGGAGAAAGAACGGGATGTGGATTCGATCTTGGATATCTCAGCGACAGCAGACACCGCTTCTTCATCTCTCTACACGGATACAGACATGGATCTTTCACTTCCGGACGTCGATCCTGCACTACTGAATAGGCACTTGAGCCCGACGCCCCCGCTGATCATTGATAAAAGGCTGATGAAAGTGGGTGCGTTGCCTCCGAGGCTTAGTTTTCACTTGAGCTCGGATTTGGGGTTGGAGGATTGGGGGGCTGGGTTGCTCAGTGGGTTGGAAGACGAGAGTGGAAGTAGGGGAGGGAGTGGGAGTAGTTTTGAAGACCGACTGGAACTCGCAAAACCCGGGAGATTCGCCGAATCGAAGCGGAAGAGTCCCTTGGCGGATATTGGGGAAGGCAGCAGCAGCTCGCTCCTCCCTGGATTCTCACTCCCTTCCTCTTCTTCCTCCTCACGACCATCACCATCCCAATCGCTATCGCTATCCCCATCAATATCAACATCACGCTCTCCATCAACTTCATCCCGTCCATCAACACCCTCATCTTCGAAATCCCACTCTCCTAGTACTTCTACAGTTATATCGACGCCATCGACCTCCCCTTCTCCTTCTGCCCCTTCTCCTCCTCCTTCTGAATCGACAGGGCCGACTTCGAGTGTGCTTTCGCCATTAACTTCAAGTATGCTCTCTCCAACTCTAACTCCAACTCCGAAACAGACTCCCCCGACTCTCCCGGATGTGTCGTTTGGCGCGGATATCACGCTTGGAGCTCCGCTACGTGCTATGTTGTCGAGGTCACCTGCACCTGAGAGGAGCGTACCGCCTACGCCAACGACTAGGAACGCACTGCCGTCTACACCGACTAGAACACTGCCTACATCGATGCGGAATGCACCGCGTACGCCGATGAGAGAACTTCCTCCTGTACCTCCTGAGGAGGCAGAGGTTGATCGCAGTATTGGTCCTGTGTTACCAGATGTTTCATTGGGACCTAACGTCTCCTCGCTTGGCGTTGGGTTGGACCTCTCTTCGCTTGGAATTGGGCTGGGCGTTTCATCTCTCAGTGATGGTGGACAGAAGATTCCCAGCTCGGGTGCCCAAACTGCCAGTACAGAACGCACAGACCTCATGAAACCCTCATTACCTCCACCTTGCAGATCAGGAATCGAGGTTACTGTGTCGTCGCAGTCGCCTACCAGTGCGACGTTGTCGAAGGTTTCGGGCGGGGGTTCTTCGAGAGGAGAGGGTGTTGGTGCTTTGATAGCAGGTGATCGTGGTTCTTCTTCGATGACAAGTTCTCCTACGATGGGCGCTTCATCGACAAGCAACCCCAGTTCACCCTCAACCACAAGTGACCGCAGTTCCTCTACAACCCTTCTCCCCTTACGACCTGCAGGCGATCGTGACTCCGGAATATCAACCATGACAGTTACACCCGCTACGATCGTGAGCGTGAGTGGAGCTGTGGCTATCACGTTGGCAACAGCTAGTGTCGTTGATTCTGATTCTGTGTCGCTGAGTGCTGTCGAGCCTAGAGGTGATGTAGGAAGCAAGACAGAAGACAGCGTGTCCGTTGTGTTGGACTCAGATGACGCATCCATGGTGCTAGGCTCAGATAGCGCGTCCATCGCGCTAGACTCGGATCCTGCATGGCCAGAACCCCCTCTCACCCCTGACCTCGACACAACCCCACGTCAACCCACGCGTTTCCGCGCAACTTCCCTCCGTGTGCAGGGTTCCCCTCACAGCTCGCATTTCAGCAGTGATACGGGCTCCACTACCGAAAGCGCACCGCTTGTCACGCCCAAGTTGCCCGCCCCGCCTTCGCCGCTCCGGGATAAGAGTTTCGCGCCTGAAGCTGCGCTTCTCACATCAACGACCGATACGTTTGGAGTTGGAGGTCGGGACAGTGATAGCGACGAAGGGTTTACGCTTTCTCTCCAAAAAGCATACTCCCAATCTCAATTGCAGCGCTTACCAGGATGGATGGCAGACACCATCTCCCCTCTCTCCGAATTCATGATCGACGTCGATCCCCAAGAATACTTTGTAGACCTCCAAGAGATCGCAGAAGGCGAGAGCGGCTCCGTATACGCTGCACGCATTGTCTGTCCCCCCGAAATGTTCTCTCTACCCCCGGAAACGACGCACGTAGCCATAAAAGCGATCGCAATCCACTCAGCTGTATCTCCAAAGCTCCAAGACCTGAGCCACGAGATGGAGCTGATGCGCGGGGTGCATCATGACCATGTATTGCGCATGGATGCGTTTTATGTGAATTCGGTTGATGATTCGGTGTGGATACGGATGGAGCTAATGGAGAGGAGTTTGGCGGATGTTGTGGGGCTTGTTGGGGAGGGGTTGTCGTTGCAGGAGAGGATGATTGCGCGGTTTGCTAGTGATGTGAGTCTTTCTTTCTTGCGTGCGTGAGTGGGGTGTGTGGATAGATGGACGCTGACTGATGGATGGATGTATAGGTTCTACTTGCGCTCGAATACCTCCAAAAACACCATATAGCCCATCGAGACGTTCGTTCTGACAATCTCCTTTTAAACGCGAGCGGAATCGTAAAAGTTGGTAAGTGGCCCCTTTATATGCTCGACTGTCTGCTTCGATTATCAATGTCATCTTTTTTTGTTGTTGGAAAAGAGATGCTGATTTCATTTTGATCGTTTGTTACATAGCTGATTTCTCGAACGCTGTGCGTGTGACAAGAAATTCCCCAATGTGTGTTGGGGCTGTGGGCGTTATCTACTGGCAGGTGCGTTTTATGATGTTCTTCGTCCCCGCGTGTATGCTAATGGTGTTCGTGTTCATGTTTTATAGGCTCCAGAGATGCGAGTGTGAGTGCATTCATTCCTTCCTCTCATTAGGAATCTCATCTCATCTTGTTGTCACAGTGGAACGTACAACGCGCTCAAAGTCGACGTCTGGTCTCTAGGCGCAACAGTGTGGGAACTAGCACAAACAGAACCGCCCTTTGCAGACGTACAAGACCCGCGAGAAATCGGTGTTCAGTGGCCGCCTCTGCGTCACCCAGAGCTTTACTCTCGCGGATTTCATGAGTTTTTGAAGTTATGCTCGAGGCCATATGCTTCGAGACCGAATGCTAATGAGTTGGTGAACGTGCGTTTATTCTCTTCTGTGTTGACTCGACTCTGACTAGACGTTGATTTCGGTCGTGATTTGGATTTGTAGACGCCTTTCATCCGCAATGCATGCGGCCGAGCAGTGAATGTTCAACTCTTATCACAGTGTAGAGCTATTGAAGAGCATGTGTTGCAAAGGGAGAGTGAGATTGGGGGTGAGTCGTGACGTAGATAGATGGATGGACGGACGATTTGCTTTTGTTTTTGCCGGACCGTGCTGTGTGCGCGTTGCGCATTCCTTCAATGAGTACGCGCGCGATCCCTTGATGCGTACACATTCCCTTCTTAACTATCTATCCACATATTCATATCGCTATCTATACCCCCAAAGTCATTACTCATATCTCACTTATTCCCATTTCATCAAGTTTGACGGGGTTTTTACATATCATGATGCCACTGCTTTGTTTGTGATCTGAGTGATGAATCAGACTGATGATGCTACTGCATGGCGGTGTTCTTTGGGTGATTTGGAATTTTGGATCATGATGGTGGTTGATTGAGCGAGTAACTCGGAGTGATATTGGTGATGAGATTTCACTTATTATAGTCTACGCCGAGCGCCTCGGACATACGAGTGATGTGGGCTAGCTTGGCCATTCAATCATTTATCTCGTGATGTTAACTCAGGTTAATGGCGTCTTTATTCCGTACTACACTAGGGTAGTAAGCATCGAAGCAATGAGCATCATGTTCTCGCCCATATATCATAGAAAACCTGGCGCAGTGGAAAATTAATGGCAAGTCACTCATTGGCCCAAAGTTGGTACAAACCCTTCGATACTGGTAATGTATTGATTGTCATTTCAGTGGCGGCGATGCAAAAAATCAAATGGCATCCTGGCGACGAGCTGACAGTCATGGGTTCAGTCTTTCAACCACGATGGAAAGAGTTCTTCCAGGGTCGCCCAGACAAGGCTAACAGTTGCAATATGAGGGTGCCTGCACATCATTTTGCTGTGAAAAGGTACGAAGGCTCCCAACAACCACCAGCAGATACACTGGATCACTCTTGAGTATCCTTCCTCCTCGCTATTACTTGGTTGCCTGCTGTCATAAAGTACTACCCCACCATCGGGAAGCTACTAGTACTGACCGGCCGACACGCAAAATGCGTGTGGAAGGGAAAGGCCAACAGTGTGCTGATCCTTGCCAGCAGGTATGAAGAGGGCGGCAAGCCAATATATTGCCTGAACTTGCAATCCATATATTGTCCTCACAATTTTGAGATACGTGCTGATTGTGTATCAATGATTGACACGTAAAGTACATGCCCATGATCATTCTTGCGAAGACGCCTATCACAGACGTGATGGAGGACTTCTCCACGACGACTCGCTGCATGGTCTGCATTCAATATTCAATACCCAGCTCATCAGCAATGATCATCGCAGCTTTCTCTCCAATGAGGAGCGCTGTCGAATATGTGTTCTAGAGAGGCGGTTAGACTGCACGTCAATGATCCCCGACCACTACCCACCGTGCCAACATTTTTTGGCGCAATAGACATGTCCGCAACCTTGAGGTTTGTCACGCCGTACACGTTTAGCCGAGTGTCAATGACCCCTTGATCTGCCCTCGGCTTCATGGCGCAAGTTCCGAGCTACACAAGTAACGTTCAGGTACCTCATATGAAAGCGTGAAGGTTTCAGCTGTACATACCGAATGCGCTGTCGTTTGCACTGAGTATCGATTCAGTATTTTAACATAACGATAGGGATGCGACATACTGAAGCTACGATGGAATCGATCGACCGCATCGTCATCTTCTGCTGTGTAGATTATGTCAGGCGCATTCAAGTCCACCGGCCCGGTCGTTTCTCCACAGACTGCAGCACTTCCCTCTGGGAAACGAGGATGGCGGGCGGGGACTTCACCTCTGTATGAAGGCATGCGTCGAAAAATTTCGCGCATCTTTTTGTACCCAAAGTTAAGAGGTACGATATCTGATGGACTGTGTGGATTATCGTAGTCACATCAGTGAGATGAAATTGCCGACTCACTCATCCAGGTAGCCGGTATTGAAGTCGATTCCTTCCTGGCCGTTCTCGTCCAATTTGATATGGACACTGCCGGCAGACGCGGGGTACAGCTATTGAAAATTCAGAACAAAATCACGGGATAGTACTAGTAGAGGGTAATACTGTATAATAGAAAGCAGCCAAGTAATTGCGAGGAGAAAGTTCGATACTCGAGGGTAACACAGGGTACCTGGTCATCGCGAGCATTCGTACGTCATCAAAGCGAGATGATGTGCACGCACCCCTCAAAAAGGGAAAATATCGCAACAGCCTTGTCTGGGCGATCCTGGAAGAACTCTTTCCATCGTGATTGAAAGACTGGGCCCATGGCTATCAGCTCGTCGTCGTCAGGACGCCATTTAATTTTTGCATCGCAGCCACTGAAATGCCAATCAATACATTACCAGTATCGAAGGGTTTGTACCAACTTTTGGGCAATAAGTGACTTGCCATTAATTTTCCATTGTGACAGATTTTCTATAATATTTGGGCGGTTAAAGGGACTCGGAATATGGCGAGAACGTGCCTACCCTGAACAACGCTCTCCTTCCCGCGCCAGAGGGGGTCCATAGTAATAGCTTCGTCAGCAACAAAGTATGGAACACAGACGCCGTTGTGATCTCTTAACCCTAAGTTAACATCATGAAATAAATGGTTGAACACGGACCTCGATAATTTTCTCCGACGCCAGGCAAGTCCACCAGTTGCTCGATATCGCACTGCTTGAGAATCACTTCGGCACCGATCCCAGACCTCTCAAGAATGCCCGGCGAACCGAACGCCCCAGCAGAGACGACAACAAGCTTTGATGCTCTCACGATGCTTGGTGGCTGACCCGCATCTGGGAAAGACCCTGGATCGCTGGTGAACTCGACACCTACGGCACGCTTATCTCTTTCATTCGAAAAGGTATCAGCAGTTGGGCACGGTTGCAATCCAACTTGAATGTGCAACACTCACCGGAAGATCACGCGCTTCACTCGCTTGCCGACCCATATATGCAAATTTGCATTGTGAGCTTGGTTGTAGACATAGTGGTGGGCTGCATCAGAACGCCTTCCAGTTGTCCCGTCAATATACCTTCTCATTTATGAGCCCAATTCACAATAGATGACGAGCACAAGCTCACTTCGCCCATGGCTGAAATGGATCGCGTTAGCGGTCTCCGCACACGAAGAAAGAAAATCAGTAGCCTACACTGTACGTGTTACATGTTTCTAAATCATCAGTGTCTTCGTCATATTGCCTCTTGTGATAAGTCGTGCCAACATGGATGAACTCTTCGCTGGCACCTAGTTTGCATCCACCAGAGGACACTTTGATAGGTCCACTGTACCCGTGGGTTGGGCGATCGGGCTGCACCTCATATGTCTCCAGCTAAGCAATGAATAGTTCAGCTTGAGAAATATAAGGACAATACAATCGAAGACCTTCTTCATGAGGGGAATCAATTTCTTAGATTCCCACCCGTCGGCTCCCCAGTCATCAAAATCTGAGGCAGGCGCACGAGTGTACACCATAACTGACCGAGTCAAAATATCAGAGCGATTCTATTCAGTGCAAGGATGCTATGAACAATTCACGCTTGAACCTCCACCGATGCAATGGGCGCACGGAACTATTGGAGTACGGCCGTTGAGACGTGGACTTGGATTTCCAACGTTGAATGTCATGGTGGTACTCGTGGGCGCCTGATGGCTTGGATATCGGTAAGGCTGCACATGCGCAGCTTGATCGAGCGTGTGTTGACCCCCTTCGAGAATTAAGATACTAAGCGAGGGATCCCATGCAGCCAGGCGGCCTGCGACAACGCAGGCGGTGGTACCGCCTGAATCGTGATACAGCGTCACGGTTATGTCAAGAGAATCACCACAATGCAAGATGTATCACCCACCTCCAGCAAAAATAATATCGAATTCTGATATGCCTGGGTGAGACATCGAAGGGTACTTCAAGCGGGAAACCAATCGTCAGTGCGTCCAAATTTATATCCCTCCGAACTGAAATGAACAACAAAGACAGCGTTGGCGTTACAACTGCTTTACAGTTGTTATCTTACAAGGTTTATCCGCACGTACGTGGCATAGCCTGCCCTGCAGTGAGAGTGTGCAATCAAACTCTGATAGGTAACTTATTCACTGGCGAGACGTTTTTCGCCGAATTTGTCAGTCTTCGTTGTTCACCACTTCAGTGACCACCACGGTGAAATCGCAACTTCGGCATGCTCCGTCGGAGTTGGACTGCTAGACTCTAGTCGACGAGCGCTGCAGTCACTGACGCACTTCAAAGTTATGGTACCAGTGTAAATCTAATTGTTATCGCAGCCACCTGCATAGATTATATAATGTTTGTTGGCAGACTCGGCAGGTACCCTTATCACAGTCAACCAACATTTTTCAGTGTTTTCCAGATCTCGAAACTTTTCTGAACAACTGGCGAAAAACGCCTCGCCAACGCAACTGTGACTCCTCCCCTAATGTTTATCCTGTCAAGGGCCTTCCTAGAAAACCGTACTCTCCGTGTGCGAGAACTGTATTCCCTTAGTACACTGGATTCTGCCGCTCCAAGTCCTGTCTTCCTCGTTTGTCATTCCGACTCATATCAAGCCTGATGGCAAGTTGGCAACCTTGCCCGTTCTTTAGGATTATTTACGCCCTTGCTTAATTGACAGCATCCCCGAGCCAGGGACGATGGCCTAGGCATGGGATACAAGGTTTCGAACGCAATTCTGAGTGGCGCATCAAACCAAATATCCGCGTCTTTCTATATGCTGTGACTAGTACGTTGGACTCGCTCATTTTTTGGCTCGTCATTGTAGCTGTCGAGTCGCTGTTAGTTGTCCCTACTTACTTCCTTTATACTCGCAGTTCTGGTTTCAGTCATCCGTCACGGTGTCCATATTATCGCGTCTTGCGTTCTCGTTAGGTTCCAGAACGTATCTGTCTCGAGCGTGTCTGCCGTCAGCCACGTCTTCCTGTGCCTTGGATGGATTTCACCTCGATCCTTCTGAAGGATAAAGCCGAGAGAAAAGATGATGAATTGTTACTCCGCCGAAGGAGAGACGACCAAACGGATCAATAGGCGCCGTACGGCAGATGGATAACTAGCCTGGGGCTGTTCACAAGCCTTGGCGCATGTCAGAACCTGAAGGGCTCTGTAAGTAAACTGATGAACCATGTAGAAATTTATCATCAGGATTAACTATCTGTGCAACAAGCTTGCGGAAGTAGTAAAAGTGCTATGTCAGTCCCGCAGGACTGTCATCAAAGTTGTCTTGACTTTGTCTTGACCATTCTACCCTAATCCCTTGGCGTCAACTAGTGGTGGTCAGCCCTGTTTGCCTACTCGTTACCTGTCAGGTCTAATCACAGCACTCACCTGTCTCTGGGTGGCTTGTCTGATGCCCCTTGTACCTTTCATCGTCGTGTTCTCTCTAGAACAAGGTGCCTACGCAAGAGGTAGATGCCCTTCAATTGGCGCCCAGGAACCCTGAAAACCCGTGATCGACACCGCAATTTGATCCCGAAGAGCTGCGATCCATTGTGATTCTCCCGCGTTAAAAAAACCGTGAAATTTCAACTCCCTGTTGTTTGACACCGTGCACTAGCACGGTAATATCTTGGCGTCCCATTTGACAACAAAAACATCTCTGGCTCTGGAAGCCGTGCCATACAGCAACTGCACATCTCAGTAGTGACATTCACTGCCTCTGCACTCTTAAGTCTCATATGAAGAACATCAAAAGTTTTACGGTGGTGTCTTTTAGGCACAATCTGTCAATGTTCTGATTGGCATCCTACCCCGAGTCAATTGGCAAATTGACCTCTCCTCGGTACTTATCAAAAAAAAAAATACCCTCCAATCGAAGGGTCAGTGTCATTCGTTATGAAATTGACCTACTTACGAGATCTGTGATGCGCCCACAACATTCTAGGTGCATATGTATGTTATGGACCCTGCAGAACCATCTTTAGGCACTTCCTGGAAGCTTTAAATGACCGTACAGAAAGCTGATACAACGTCCCTTTCGCCCCTGCTCGCTGTAAGCTCTTGGTTCGCTTTATCGTCTAATATTCCTTGACCGACATTGTTATTATCCAGCCATTAAACTGAAGATGAATCAGATATGGACAACCACCGATCGGAAACAACCCCAGTGCTATAGCAGTCAGCTCAAGCCTTCTTACCACGGAACAACATTGCGATACACTAGCTCCTCTAGCGGAAAATGCAAGCGCCTCACTGTGCAGTCCGTGAATCCCAGCTTGACAAGTGATTGGAACGAGCGCGACGTTCGATCGAACGCGCCACTATCCACTCGACTTGCTGGTTGGCTGACCAGGATGATGTTCAACCCATCCAGGGAAACGTTTTTGTGGTTATTCGTCTGGCTCTACTACATCGTCGCATTGTTACTTCCATCCAGAGAGCCTGCGTTCGCCGCTTATTACAAACCGTATCTGATGCGGTTTGTTGGCCAACTGTGGGCTGCACGCTCACCAAGGGAATACTCTTTACGGGCACGAGCGGCAGGTGAAGATGATGGACACGTCCGACGTGTCACCCACGCCCTCTACCCCCGCTTCCTTATTGTATTTGATGAAGACAAAAACGTTTGGACAAAAGTCAACGTTGAGGCAGCGGTGAGGCGAAAACCATATGTCGCTGTCACCTACTGCTATGAGGACGTCAGAAATTCTGGAAGTATGGAGACACTCATAAAGCGAGTGCGGAATGCTACCTTGGATCAAGGATTTGACGCGTACTGGCTAGATCACGAGTGCTTATTCAAGGATCCCGTACAAAAGGCCCAAGACCTGTATCGCATGTCGGACGTTTACCGACTCGCCTCCTTCACACTCATCATGCTCACCAACGAGAGCGCTTGGCCCGCTTGGGGCAGCCGCGTTTGGACCCTGCCGGAAGCTCTCCTTAGTCGCGAGCTGCGATACAAGGCTGGAAACAACACAGTCACCCCCATCAGTCTCATCCAAATCGCCTCTTTAGCTTACTCGCACCACGATGAAGAATCCCAGATTATCAACTCTTATGGCCTCGGGAAGGATCCGCTGGAGAGGTTGGAGCGCAATCTCCAACTCAAAGAAGCAATGTGGCGCCGAGAAAATTTTCAGGAGAGATATCGCGCAGAAAAGGTCTATGCGCTCATGGGATTTTTCGAGCATCGCATCCTCCCAGATGCCGAGGAGACAGAGCTGCAAGCGCTTGCGCGCTTGTTTATGGCGAACGACAACGATCGCATTGCTGACCGCATGATCTCAATGTTTCCCAGAGATCGAAGAGGTATAAATCAATGGTACACCAAAGAAGACGAATATGGTGCCAAGCTTTGGGACATCGAGCCTGCTGCACAGGTCATCGGCATCACATCCAATGGTTCTCTCGTGTTGGATGGCTGCCGAGCGGCAACGATTAGGTGGAAGAATTTCCCATCCGTCGCGTTTGCTACGAGGCGCTCCATCCGCCGTCTTCTGGCACTTGCAGTGCCATACGTGGCCTTCATCTTCTTCATGACGAGTTGCACCATAATTTCCGTCGGAAATCAGAACGCCCCTACTAGTGCAAATACCTATGGACCTTCCCCGGGAACATCACCTCAAGTTGCAGGCGGCGGCGTCATGCTTGCTTTCTCACTTATTCTATTGATATTTGCACCAGTCTGCACAAGTTATGGGCACTCTGGACGCGTCGTCCTTGCTCGTCCATGGCTAATCGGAGTCAGAGGAGTCATTTCTGCGCAGAAAGCCTCTGATTACCTGTATGGAAGTCAGATTGGGGATTCTCGCCGCACACTTTACACTCCATCAGGTTCGCCTTTGGCGAGACCCAGAGAAGGTGATTCTAAGTTCCGCGAAGGCGACGTTTCACAGTATGAAGTGGCCCTCGCAGCCCCACCATTTGACCCTATTGAAGGTCACATGTTCACCCTCATCGACACCATCTCAAGCACGATCTACTATTTCCGTGCGCATAAGCCACCCACGGTCTGCCTTTTTACTGGATCAGAGGGTGGGCAAGGGAGGTTTGTCCTGGCCAGCGAGGAATGCAGCAGCAACGAGCTGCGACGTGAGACGGTGCTCCGCATGCCGAGTTTTATCTCTGCTTCCATGCACGCTTGTGATTGGGTGGCTCTGGGTGGTAAGCCTTAAGGCCGGTACAGGTATTGACTTGCTTCATTGTTACTCTGCTTTTATCAACACCCTCATTCCTATGGCGCATTTCTCTTCTCCTTTTCGTATTTCCTCTGTATCTCTATTTTCACAATACGTATCAAGTATATATGCTCACGAATAATTGGTTCCTCACGGAACGTCCGCTCCTTAGCTCCCTTTCTTTCAATCTGGTCTACATTCTATTTAATATTTGTTCGTCCTTGTGTGTACGGATAAATTATTGGTTATTGCTTTCGCGTCAAATGAATGAAGGCACATAGTACTAGGCGCGCCGCCGCGCCCCATGCTGCCTCCTTCCTTCTCGGGGCAGCGTGGTAAACAATAAATTAACGACTCTTGAGCGCTCAAACATTCCTCAAATCATGGACTTTTGTTGGCTCGAATTTGTTCGACGAAGCTAAGGTACATATATGCAGTGTAGAAGCAGGTTTTACACTATGATGTTTGTAACGGAGTTCTGCACTAGTTATAAGTCTACAGTGTATGATTGCAAATGGCATACCGATTTCTGTTGAGGTTGCCTTAATGTACTGAGAAGCAACCGCCGTCCTACCTGCCACCAGGTACATATATAATGGAGAAACCAAATTTGCGCTCCAGGTTGCCCTGGCAAAATGCTCTTCCTAAGTGGTGATATAACGTAAAATTTGATGTGTGCTGCTACAAGTGTCGCGCACTAACAGGATATTTCTTTATTGTGGGCCTGGCTCTCTGAAACAAGACAAATAAGTATGCAACCACAGAGTATCCACGCGCAAGGGCGAACACGAGTCCACCACCCCATGATGCACGAATCCAAAGAGTTCCTTTAATCTTGGATGCCTGAAACAGAACGGTTCTGTCCGTTCGGAATCATGGTTTGCAGTACCTCATCTCGTAACTGTCGTTGATTTGATGTGTAATTAGATACCAGGTGCTAGCATATAAGCAATGCAACTTACTGCAATGCTAATTTCTCATCGCATTCAACAGCAGCTGACATTGAGAACGCCTCGTAGCGAATGGCCTCTCATCTTCCCTAATGGCTGAGAACTAAATAATCACAGACTGAGACCATACGGAATGTGACCCTTGATGCGTAGATACCTCGGCCGCACAGCCTGTAGTATGCTGTATAAGCTGTGAAGCGATTACGAGGATAAGAACACACTAGAAGTAGTGAATTCAACTCTGACTTGACCAAAACAGCCATTATCCCTGCTGCACGTCCATCGCTGCTGAGAGACCTCCTTGTAAGTGATATTTTGAATTTTGACGGATGAAAGCTGAGATGGTGCTGCACTTCCAGTTGAAATTCTAGAGTAGTATGGCTTCACCCACCGCTAAAGCGAAAGAGACATCAGCGATAGCACCCCGCCAGAAATTTGAAGGACACACTGATTATGTCTGGGGTGCCATACACCTGCCTGACAGACAGCGGATTATCACTTGTTCATGGGATGGCTCACTGCGAGTATGGAACTTGAAGAGCGGGAAACAGATAGGAGAAGACTGGCGGGACGGAGAAAGCAGAGTGCAGAATATAGTGTTGTCTCCGGATGGGAAGATAGTCGTTAGCGGGAGTGAAGATGGCACTGTGAGGTTGTGGGACATCGCCACATGCAAGGTAATCGCTAAATGGATGGGTCACACGAAGGATGTGGTGTCTATCTGCTGGAGTCGAGATGGTCGGAGAGTGTTAAGCGGATCTAATGATGGGACTGCAAGGCAATGGAACGTGGAAAGCGGCGAGACCATCCTCGAGCCGATCGTGACTGGGCACACTGCCGTGTGGGCAGTCGTGTACTCACCAGACATGACCTTGATTGCGACTGGTGGAATTGATGGGCCCTTGACTATCTCGACTAATGAAAAACCTGTTGAGTGCTCAGTCAAAATCTGGGACACAAAGACACGCAGGCTCGTGGCAACTCTCAGAGGACATACATTGAACGTGCGCTGCCTGGCTTGGACCGCGGACGGAAAAACACTTATCTCTGGGTCATTCGATCACTCCATTAGGACATGGGATACAACCAAGTGGGAGCAAACCGCGGTACTGGAGGAGCACACTGACAGTGTCATGACCATTTCAATATCTGCGAATGGCCGCATCCTTGCAAGTGCATCATTCGACGAGACAGTGCAATTATGGAACCTCGATAACGGCAAGCCCATCGGTTCACCCCTCCAGCACGCAGAATCAGTTGACCACGTATCATTTTCGGAAGACGGGAAGCTACTAGCCACTGGCTGCCGCGACAAAAACGCATATACTTGGGATGTTGCTGCGATTGTTAAAGAAGCCGGTCATGACCTTCTTTCGGATTCAAAGGTGAGTTGACAGGTATGTCTCATTGTATTACCGTGACATTCTCACAACCTGCCAGGCCAACAAGTCGGCACACCGTGTATGTAACACATTCATAAAAAGGTCTCCTGTACTTAACATATACACTCTAGGTTAAAGCTGCACGACCTCCAATCCAGCAACATCCACCTGCTTATCGGGCACCCCAAGGTTTTTTCGATGGAGTCCCACCGGCTCAAGTACGTCATCACTATTTGAACTTTCGATTTTGTTGCCCTGACCTCCGTGTTCTTAGTCCTCTGCGCGAAGTCGTCCCCACCCACCAGGCAGCACGTTTCTTAGCCGCTTGTTCAACCGCAGTTCCTCTGACGCTTATGATACTTCATCATCTTCCCCTCTCGACCGGGCTCGAAACCTTTTGAAACGGCGCGGACGAAGTGATGAAGGTATCGAGTTGCAGAGGCGCAGCCCAGCAGCTGTCCACGTTCCGTATGCTAAGGGAAAACGTGTATGTTTTCTTTCCTTCTCGGATGTTCAACTCGGCCTGATATCACATAGAGAAACGCTTCAGCGAGGGAGGTTGCGTTAGCGAAACAGAAGCAGAAGCAGAAAACGAAACCATTACGCTCGAAGATTTCTACTACGGGTAACTCACAGCCTCTCAAGCCCAATGTCACCCAGCCATCTTCGCAACCACAGGCTACCGCTTCAACGCCCTCCCGCCCTCAAGCAACGATAAGAAATGTGGGACTCTGGACTCGGTTCTGGCTCTTTCTCGGTTGTATGTCTCCTCAATATACGGACGGTGATCGGTAGATCTTCTCATCCTTGTTGCATGTCTTTACATTTCTCGACCGACTCTCTTTGACATGCTCTACCTACACGTCCCATTCCCTCTGATGTACATATTCCTAACCGTCTTTTATGTACCACACAGATACCAGACGCCTCGTCTACGCTGTATACTACCGATACATCATCACGGCTATACACATTCGCACATTATCTGCATGCCTCTTGGCATCGTATGCAACTTCTGTCTCTATTTTTCCAATGTCTCTCGACGACGATACCTCCAGCTCGAATGTTCGTACAAGACTGCTGGACGATAAAGTGATGTTCTCAGCATGATGAGTGAAGCTGGGTCCGGGGAGTCAAATGAAGACTCGGAGTTAATGCGTCATGCACAGGCCGCCCTTCAGGGTATCGGATCCGCAACAATCACATTTGGTCGGGACGAAATCAGTGTATGTAAACTATTGAACGCAATGTTGCAGGGCCCAGAACAAGGTCGTGTTTCAAGCGGTATACGATATACAGCGGCTGCCATCATCGTGGCCCATCGAAAGGGAGCATTGCCCGACTCCTCTGTATCCGAGTTAACAAAGCTGGTGCATGATTGGTTCTTCTTCCTCTGGCCTTGTATGTCTTCTGTTCTTGTTCGCAAGCTGCTGCTCATGGTAGCAAAGTCAAGAAACCCAGCCACTCCACAATCGGAGGTCTCCACTGAGTCCACTCCTACTTCCCGTGCTTCCGAAGTCGTTTCTGGCACTGTGCCCGCAACATCGCAAGATTCCAAATTCTGGGATTTGGTATGCTGCAGCATCTCGCCTTGTTCTGTACAGGATGTTCATCTAAAGACCATCTAGATCAACGAACGAGAAGGCGACAAGTGTGCGGTCACTGGAACTTTGAATACACGCAAGGGTCCATATCCTCCCGGTACTCAGGGTCGTGAAGGGTTCCTCCCAGAACGACGCACACCGATGAGAGTACTGCTCGCGAGGTCGAATTAGACACGACATCGTGACACCGACGGGAGTAGAGGATCTAAAACATGTGAGAAGTAAACGAAACGCTCTTGAATAAGCTCCTCCTCGCTCCTCCTCGCTGGAGGCTCTATGACAGTCCCGAACAGGATCTGAGGGGAGGCCTCCTTGTGGAGGTGGGCTTTCAGGCAGGTTACTACCTACAATGAAGCCTACCCTGAAAGGCTTTTGGTACCTTTTCCAAGTGGTGCCAAGGGTGGATACTGACCAAAATTGTCAGGATTCACCACCAAACAAAAAATGTTAATGGGGCCAGAGCCAGAACAATACACACAAGCTAGTGACAGAGTGAGTCTGACAGTCAGGAAAATGATGTAACCTCCCCACCTTTAGCTTTCAAGTCATCATCTGGAAGAACCCATGACTGAAGGAGTGCCCATCGATGAGGCTTCAGCGAGGCTGGAAGGCCCGAACACGAGTGTGGCCGGCAGAGGTTTTGAGAGTGGGAAACCGATCTTGTTCGACAAGGGCCCTTCTCCACTAACGTTGGGAGTCGGGGACGGCAGCAAGCTTTTGTCTTCGTACAAACTCCATAAAATTCCATGAAAGTAGTAGACATACATTAATTATCACGCACAATAATCTAAGATCAAACATCTCATTAGGATCACCGATTACCAGCTTTCTTGGTCCTCATTCTATAACCACTTTAGGGGGGAGTCGCAGTGTAAATACCAATACCTCCAGGTCGGAAGTTCAGACCAGTAGCGTTGGTATTCTGTGAGACAGAGAATACACGCTGTAACTGCGTGGTCGCGTTGGTGATCGAGCCCAATCCAACATCCTTCCACGGCACGTAGACATTCGCGTTGACCAAGTTGGCAACGAGGAGCAAATACGCAGTGCCGTTGTGCCAAAGACCGGCATCCACACCCTGGTAGTCGTAGCTAGCAAATGTAGTTTTCGGGTCGACGACGAAGGGCTGAATAAAGTCTTTGATGAGAATAGTGAGGTTAGTCGCCGTCCCCTCGATTGTTGTCACATTGCCGGTTGTGGTCGGGTATTGGTAGGACTTGGAACCTGGTGACGTAAGTAAGTTTTATTCGTATGCGGGTTATCAGTATGACTTACCAAGAGCACCATGGCTGAAGGAAGTGAATTCCATAGCAGCCCATTGTTGCCCAGTGGGAGTGGTGTTCCAGTATCTGCAATGAGAGTAAAGATAGATCTCATCGGGGGTTCAAGGCGACTTACGCGCCACTGCCGAATGCCTGGGGCGTGGTCCACACAGACTTGGTAC
Source organism: Suillus weaverae (assembly GCA_016767475.1). Classification (NCBI taxonomy): domain Eukaryota; kingdom Fungi; phylum Basidiomycota; class Agaricomycetes; order Boletales; family Suillaceae; genus Suillus; species Suillus weaverae. The sequence continues at coordinate 346,868 of MU179312.1, forward strand.
GATCAAAGCCCATAATGTTGAGCCTTTCTTTGTATGTCTGAACACGGCTCTTGATATCGGACAAGGTACCTTGGCAGTTGTCACAACCACAGTGACCGAAGTCCGGAGTACACACTGTGTGCCACACAGGAGAATATGTGGCGTTAATACCAATAGGATAAGCATCCTACACCAGAGATTAGAAACACGAGCGACGAAAATGTGATGAATGGCTTACCTGAATAACAATATCGGCTCCCTTGACGTAAGGCGAGAAGTTGTAGTCCTCGCAATTCAGAACGATAGAGATAGGGTGGTATCCATCCATCTGATATATCAAGTCATATGTCGACCGCGCCGCATTTTGGGGGTCGGAGTTGCCATCGGGCTCGTGGGCGGTTTCCCAGTTCAATAGGTTGGGAATCGAGGCGTAAGTCTTCACTTGTTGAGCGACAGCGGTCAAGTTTTGGTAGTTTCTGAATAGAAGATATCAGTGGCCATGCGATGGAGGTGGCGAAGTCTGACATACGATCGCATATCATAAACAATGTACATGCCGGCACTGGCGGTCTTATTGATGACTTCTTGGAAAATAGTAAGGTTGTCATAAGGAGGAATTGGGTGAATCTATGGCATAGACGTTCAGTACGGGATATAACAGATGATCGCAATACATACAGTGTTGAACCTAAATTTTTTTTGAGTAAATTCGCAGGCGGTGATAGAAATGTAAAACGAACCCGTCGGCTTTAAGTTGATCGATCATGGTCAAATTTTTCGCCAGATACTGGTCGAAATTGATGTAGAAACCTTGAGGGACGAATGGCGCAAACGCTCCACCCTTGCCATTTGCGGGCCTCACCCAGAGTGCGCCAGTGCGCAAGTCAGTCTTAGTGACGGAAGCATTTGTGTCAGGAAGATACAAAAGGGATGCGCTAGTCTTGAATTTCTGGTCGTATGCGGGTTGGGACTTTGAAGACGAAGGGGCAGTGTATGTAGCGGAGCAGCTGACATTGTATGCAGTCTTCTGAGCCTGGAGCTTGCTGATATCTACGGGAATTTGAACGTTGGTGGCGTTCAGAGGGACGTTTGCGGTGGTCTTTACGGAGCCTACGCTGATTGTGACAGTGATACTCCCTAGGCCAGTGGAGCCGCTAGAGGAGCCGGAGGTAGAAGGAAGTAAGATGGGCTCAGCACCGGTGATCCAGTCGTAAACAATTGGTGTATCCACTACAAATGCTGCGCTCTTCGCATCCTCTTGGAGGTATGGGCGAAAGACAGGAGCACAGCGGAACGACAGAAGCGGTTCAACACTCTGCGTAGGCAATACAAACTGTCCACCAGGGGGCACCACAGACTGATTTGCCATAAAATTCTTTCCGCACCTGGAAAGATTTAATAACAAGTAAACCATGTGCAGGATCGAAATCGTACGTACCATGTCTGAGCGAGCGAACCTCGAACCAGGCCGGCGGCAACCAAAGCCGCGAAGCTTTTGTCGTATTTCATTTTATCTCCAAATGCTCAGGCCTAGTGTACGAGAGGAGGAAGGAGGTGTCGGTGTAGAGCTGTCTGCAAATATCAGTTCTTGCCGGCTCACCATAACTTATATAGGTTCAAGTACGGCTGTTCGCTCAACTTCACTAAGCCCGGCGAAGGTAATCAGGATCGTCCTGTACAACAGCGCTCTAATGATCGCTTGTGACAAGTCAGGACAAATTTTATTAGCCAGGACAGGCTAGAACCCCATAGCTGTGGCTCGCCTGCGACGGCGATTCGTGCCAAGCTTGCGATAGTTAAGGCGGCCCAGTCCAACCGCCGTCAGCGCTATGGTATATCACTCATTTAGTCATAGATGTTGTTGATCTAAGGGGATATGTAGCGGGTGTCAATTGCATCGCTTTTTAGCCGTCGTGAAGAAAAGTCGGACCACAGGGGGATAGAAGGTATGTATAAAAGTCTAGAAAAGGCCCTCTGCCATTTAGTGTTGAACGTTGACTGTTGAACTCTGACACTGCTCACCGTGAGTTTAATAGTTGTCTTGTTCATCGATGGTACATCTGAAGCACGAGTATTAAAATCGACATCAAAATTGTGGCCTGTGAGTCTGACGCAACCCTACGCAACCGCCTGCTTAAAAGCATGCATGACAGGTCCATGATGGCGACTGTCAGGACTGGTGGCCTAGTAGCTGTAGTGCGCGTTCCTGCGGAGTTGAGAGTGCATTGCGTGGGTTCAAGTTACCTAAATAAGGCATCGGTACAACTAGACTGTCACAGTTGGTACCTGATCAAGCTCAAGGTTGCCGCGGCTCCATCGATTCAATCCCCTTACCGATTCCGTTGGCCACGGCCCACAAGATGTCCCTTCCAATGACTGGAATTCTTTATCTTCTGTACCCCTACGAGTCGCGTGCCCGCATTGTTGACCAGTCTGGCTAACTGAAGCAGGCTAGGACCTCCGAGTCAGGGCGTTCCACAAATCTCCACATTCTGATCTTCCAGTCAGTTGATGATTGTTCGTGATCTAGCAAGATGTTTCATGTTCCAATTTTGTCCAAGGGCGCACTGGCGGATACTATTTTTGTTGGCTAAAGCTGCCTAGTGATCTCTATAGACTATTAGTGCCACCACTGAGCTCCCCCAAGCTTGAAAAAATGAGGGCAGCAAGAACTGAGTGCTCGAGTCATTCTAGACAAACCTCTCAATATGCGCTGCAAAGTTCCGCGGAGGTACATACTGAACTTGCTCTGCGATCGTGTCATGTGCACAGTTTTGACTCTGCACTGACCAAGCACTGCATTAGAGTCAGACCAACTGAGCTAGTCTATAGAGGTCTATAGCCACCAGTTCATCAATATATCACAAGTCGAGATGGCGGCCGAGTACCTCTGCAGCCGCAATCAGCACGAAGGAGCGCAATTGTTCAGATTTGCTCCTCCGGTTTGCTGTAGGTTAGCGCATCCTGAGCCTGAGAATGATATTCTGTTATGGTCAGCATAACACAGTAATACATCGACGTCCCCGGGCCTGCACAGCGGCATCTCCCATACTTTAATGATGGATCTACCGTAGAGCAGTTCCGGTTATCTCCAGATAGGCCTATTCCATTTTACAACTCACCGCCTTTGTTTGGTTTTAGTGCGAAACAAACAACCATCTAGCCCCGCAACTCCCTGCCTTCGAATCCCTGAATATTGTCATGCCACATATTTCTAAATTTGACTAGTACTCTGTGTTGTTTACTACACAAGGGTTCGCTGGCACAATGACTAGCAGGCCTTGCGAGGTCCACTCGCTTGGTGACCACACAGCACTATCTGAGCTCGGTGGCCCAGTGATGCTCCACTTCCAACCAACCGGCATTCTAGTTCATCTCCGTCAAACAAACCACGCCTTTGCAATTTTTTCTCGATGGTCTGTAGTGATACATTGGCATTCCTCGCATCCCAGTGCACGTTTTAGCTCCTGTATAAGAGAGTCCGGGTACGCTCTTTGCTCCGGGTCTACACAAGCTTCAAGGCACTGGTGACCATGGTGTCAGAATTAATTGAATCTTACACACGATGTCATACTACTTACTGTATCATTAAAAGACATGAACAAACGAGGATGACAAGCTTGCAACGGCTTTTGAATGACAGGCCCTGTGAGCCGTCAGAGGCGAAGCGCACGATTGACGATACGACAACTAGAGTGGCAAGTGACATGAGCGATATTCCTCGATTTCATGTTGGCAGATATTGTGATTGTTGTTTGACGGGCTCAGGTATATGTCGACGATTTCCTACCATCATCCATGGTATGATGGTGGATATTATGACGTTCGATCGCGAAGCTGTGCTGCGCCTTTGCTGACATTTCTAACCAAGTACTCCAAAGGTAAACAAATGTCGGTGAGTGGTGTAAATTCGAATCTTGCATATCAATTTGGAAGTAGCTGACACATAGGCCTCGTTCCTAATAAATGCGTGGAATAATATGGTATAGAACTAATAGGAATAACTGACTTACTTTTCTCATAAATTTCATCGTCGTGGCGCTGCCTGTGAATGAGCGAGGTACCTAACATAGCAGTATGTGATCGGTGCCTCGAACTCGGTAGGTAGTTGACCATACAGGTGCCATCAACGTGTCACCACTGCACAACACGAATCAGATCTCAAGAGCAAATGAAGAAATAAATCTCACAAGCAGTTAGGGTGACTTACGGTGCCTCGATCGGCGCCACTCCGAAGTAAGCCTGCGGACCATGTAAAGTACTCCAATTTCAAATCTAAACGGCAGCACATCAACACCTGCAGGCGTGAAAGGAAACAGCCCACTCTTGGGAACTTGTCCGATTCTAGAATCTTCTCATTGTAATCGCGGCGAATATAATATTGAAGGAGTCGAGTGACGAGTCCTAGCGGTACGGACTTGAGTATAAGGTAGCCTGAGCGTACCTACACGCAAAAGGCAACCAACTGAGGTCCCCAACAGTAAACGCGAGCCCCAAACCGTCAGCTGTGATGTCTGTGGTCGCGACAATGGGGAGGCAAGTTTCCTCTCCAACGTAGACGCCAACACAAATATTCAAGTGTCAAATCACGTCCTTTCTCGTCTGTCCGCGTGTCCATGAGCAGCATCATGAAGGAAATTCAGGGAAGGCAATACCGTCTGCAAATTGATGGCATTGTCAGAGTGGCTCGAGTTGCACGCGCTCTGTGGCTGGAGATCTCCTCAAAGCAAGAAGCATCTCTCAGGTTTGAGGGAGGGCACCTGGTGCAGGCAACAGCATGCAGCATGGATGTTTTACATGAGAGGACATACTGAGAAGTTAGTGGTCTTCAATTCCCTAATTTCCCTTCTTTTCAAGTGGCGAATCAATCTAGTGTGTAGTAGAGTGAGCAACTGATAAATTATCGAAAATGCGCACCAGTGATGGAGCTGTAATCCAAACAGGAGTGACATTCATCGTCGACGAGTCGAACAGCCAGTGTCAACATCAATATGTCGGCGGCCTCGCAAAATAGCACGACCGATCTCCTCGCCAGCCACTCTAATATTTTGCTTGTGAGTGCTTCCAATGTCCATGAGCCACGGGCCTAACAAGGATGCAAACGCGTTCAATGTGCGATCAAAGTTCGCCTGGGAGTTGGGACTGCCTGAAGTGCGGTCGACTTGGAAAGCCTCGAAAAATGTTGAAGCGTCCACAAACAGAGAAGGACCGTTCTGAACTCGACAATTTACCGTTTTCGCGCTGAATACCGAATACAACAGACAGCGAGTACAATTGTATGAAGGTGTTACTAGCAAGTGCATCGGGGCCACATTGGGTTGAGTCAAGCTAAAATTTTGGGTTGGAACCCTCCGAAGCTCCTAGTAGTTAATAATATTGATGTTATTGTGCAACCATTCAATTAAATACCTAGCCTCTCAAAAGCGGCTCCGCCGAGGATAATTAGAAGGAACCTGTATTACCCGGCGTTGTGGGAGGGATTGACTGATCGGGAATCTTTGTTGTTCCTGGTCAGCAGAACATAATACATTAACGTTCCCGAAACTTGATCATACGTGAAGTAAGCAGTGATTTATCCAGACCTCGTTCCTAGTAGACGTGTGGAATAATACGGTATGGTACCAGTTTCTTGTACGTCTCCCAATCCTTACCGTACCTAGTATCAACCGGTCAGTGCACATCGATCATAGAAGAACGACCGACCCACTTTTTCTCGCAATTTTCATCATCACGGCGCTGCCTGTGGATGAGCAGGACCGCGAAGTACACGACATAGAAGTATGTAATTGGCGTATCGAACCCGGTGGGAAGCGACCATGCAAATGCCATCAATAGGTCACCACTGCACAATACGATTCAAATCACAAGAACACAGGAAGAAAAGAAGAACTCACAAGTAGTTGGGGTGTCTTGATCGACCCCACCACCCTGAAGTGAGAAGCTTCGAGCCGGTAGACGTCGTGAAATATTTTAAATCTAAACAGCAGTAAATCAATACTGATGATGGCATCTGTAAAAGGAAAAAAAATGACTCTTGGGATTTCGTCCATTTCTGAAATCGTTCTTCTCTCCATTAGCATCGCGGAAAATAAAATACCCAAGGAGGTTGAGTCCAAGTACACCAGCAGTACGAAGGAGTCCAAGCTCAACGGGTTTGAACACAAGGTAGCGTGCCTGCAGCGAATACACAAAAGGCACCCAAGTAAGGTCTCCGACAGCAAGCATGAACCCAAAACCGTCGGTTATGATATCCATGGTTGTGAAAATGGCGGGCTGCGTATTAGATTAGTACAAATTTAATCGTGTAGAATGGGGAGACCAACCTCGTTATACAGTCCATCGATGACATACCAGGTCTGGAATGCGAGTACAAGCCACATCGAGTCGGTCACGTTTGCAAAACCCCCGCGACGCACAGCTTGCTCGCAGACCATGCTTATGTTTACCAGCACCCAGAGGATGAGTCCAGGGCGGAGCTCATTGAAGGACTTGATGTCAAAAGAACCAATGGAGGGGTTCAACTCGCGGCCGATGTACCACTAAACAGGTTACTTAAGTCATGAATAGCACTGACAAGCAAACTTGAAATGTACGTCATATATGAAATTTCCCGAGTTGCCACCAAGTGCTAGGAGAGCGCCCGGGCGGTATGAACTTGCGTACACGTAGAAGGCTTGCACCAAGGACATAATGAGCGAAGCAGTGACAAATCCTACCCATTTTTGGTAAAGGAAGGTGAAAGACTCGGGGCCGTTGCGAAAGATATAGCCACAGGAGATGCCCATTGCAAGGAGAAATGTCGAAAAAGCTGCATAAGAACAGCATCAGCGTCAATGCTCGCTGCCATTGTCAGACACGAACCATTGATTTTGTACTTCTTTTTCCCCCCAGTGCGCATAGTCACTCCTTCGATCCAATCTCCGGGCAGCACCGCCCATGCAACAACGCAAAATGCGTACCATCCCATGTAAATCAAACTGGCCTCGGTATCCCACAGACTTGCCCAAAAGGTCTTGTCACTCAATGCTTCCACGAACCGGTCTGGAACAGATTGCAAGGGAGGAGGGCAGCCGCCAGATTCTTCTGAGCAACCAAAGTAGAGAAGATATGTCATGAAAGGTACGCCGAATGAGATGAGAAAGGCGCCTGGTGGGCCCATGAACTCATAGGTCGTCGAGCGGGGGTTCAGGTCTGCCATAGTCTCTGACTTGGCTTTTGTCGTTGTCGACATTGTGGAGAGGTTTGAGTGCAATGAAACACGCAGTAGATATTTAAATGGTGGTTCAGTCGTATGATGTGTGCGCCTGTGCTTCCGACGGAATGGACGCTATTTTGGTCCGATTGCTTCCATATTTGTGTGATATACTTACATTATTTACTCTATTATGTAACGAGGTACGAGCGAAGGAATAGAGTGTGGTCTTTGCAGTGTTCTGCCGGATCAGAGTTAGCGTACGTTCAGCGATGAACTTTCCCATGGATGCAAGTGAACTGAACGTGTCTAGTGCCAGAAGTCCTGTCTGGATCTTATATAATCACATTATGATTGGACAATGAAGCAAGAGTGCATCAAAAGACTCGTAACATATTCCCTTCTACATATCATCTTCTACAACATATTCTCTATCGGTATTCTCAGTACAGTACACAATGTACATTGTATGGTACATCAAAACAGTAATCAATCTATTCAGCAAGGACATCATCAACTTGAGGAAACTCTGGATCTTCAATTCCTTCCGCATCTAAGTCAAGAAGCTCATACAACTTGAGCTTGGCGTCTAAACCTTGAATGGCCATTTTGTAGAAAGATCCCAGCCATTCCTCAGCGCGAGAATAATCAAGTAATTCACTGATGGCAATGTGAGTGAATGAATCAGTGGTGGGCACTGAGTGCATCATTTCCGTGGCGGAAAAAACTTCCTCTTCATCAACAGCTTGGATGAGGTCTTGTGCAAGCTGACTTATCCCTCGCCTCTCAAAGGTGATGCTGCGCTGCTGTTGTTCACTGCTTCCTGCTGATGGAGCATCCAAGTCATCCACTGTTTCAGTGGACCCTGCTTTCTCATCACAGTACCGGCGCTTAAGCCGCTTCTTGATGACATTGTTTTGTGTGTGCTCTTCGTGAACGTACATCTTGAGTTCTGCAATGAGTGTGAGGGTTTCTGTTGAGAGTCGATTTCGCCATTTCATAAGAATTGCACCAAACACGCTAAAAAGGCACTCACAAGAGGCGGAATTTGGGCAGATAGAGAGAAGGTGCTGGGCAATAGAATGAAGAGGTCTAAGTGGTGAACCAGGATGTGATAGTCCTGCCCAAATGTCAATTGGATCAACTGCAGTACCCTGAGGACTATTTTAGCAAATTTTCTCAAAGAATCAATTTTAAGTTGAATACATACCTCCTTCTCAGTGCAAGACAATAGTACAACCTTGTAGATATCTATGTTTGCGAAGTCACGGGAACCACTCAGGTAGTCCTCCAAGTCTGTGTAAAGATCAAGTGGAGCATCTGAGCTGTAAAAATGGCTCCAAAGATGTCCAAAAAGTGCTGCAAGCCCTGCACATGTCGTGAGAGGAATCTTCCGGAATGGCGAAACTTTGTAGAAGGGATTGACAATGACAGCAGCGATGAAAACTTCTTGGTCACACTGTCCCCAGCGGCATTCAGCACTTGCAAGAACTGCTGTATGAGCTGCAAGATCAGTGCTATTTTCGATCTTGGAGTAACGAAAGTGCAGGAAACCAAATGAAATCACAATATTTTCAGGTCTTGCCTGGGCTGCTTGATGAATATTCGTCATGAGGGAGATTAGTTCAAGTAGGGTTTTCCATCTATGAAGAGGATCAGTTTTAATTTGTAGATTTGGTTTCTTGCTTTACCATGCCATTGCATGCCAGAATGTCGCGTTTTTGATTGTGTTGATAGCAGTTTGAGTCTTTCTGCGTGATCGTGCATCTCCACTTGACATTAGATCATGTTTGTGCTTTGTCACAAGCAGTTCAAGGGCAGGTTGAAGCTCAAGAAGACGGCGATATGCAAGGTAGTGTGATAACCAGTGTGTCAGCACTGCTCTGAGAACTGCAAGTGTTTTTCCAATTGTCGCCATCTGTATTTCACAGAGAATGGCAAGCACGTGTGTCTTGCTGCATAACCATGTAATTAACTCTTGTGCCATGTCCCCATAGACCCCATAGTCATCTTTGACCTTGAAAAGGTCTCTGACAATAAGGTTCCACTTTAAATTATTTGTAAGTACCATTACAGATCAGTTACAACGCACACCACCATACCTGATGAGCCAAACAATCAGGAACAACAAGGTGTGGAAACTTCTCTCGTAACAGATGACGGGCCTTTCGTGATTCTCCAGATGCATCTGTGGTGCATGCAATAACAGTGGCCCCCCATTCAGACTCGATCCTGTTGATTGCCTCTAATATTTGCCGGAGAAGTTCTTCGGCTGTCCAAGGATCCCTTGACGCATCGTGAACTTTGACTGTATGTAACTAGATCAACAATTAGTTAATATGATTGACACTGTCAGCCTTCAAATTACCTTTCGCTGCACTGTCATCATAAAGCCCAGAAGATGGTGATGATTTTCACCCGTCCAGCCATCACATTGCAAGGTTGCATTGGCACCTCGGCATTCCTCTTTAGTGACAGTTTTGAGTGTGTTGAGGGTGTGTGGCATGACACGTTGTGTAAGGACTTTTGCAGAAGGTATTTGTGCTCTCGGAAGAAAGCAGTCACATAAAACTTTCCACTCATGATTCTCAACCCATCGGAGTGGCAAACCAGCACTTGCAGTGAGTCTCGCAAGGCCAATTTCCCAATCAGCTTGATCTGAAGCCATCCAAGGTTGGTCACTGAAACCATAAAGGGATTGTCCCAGTACTACAGGGGAAATAGGTGGAAGTGAGCCGGAAATAGAGTGGTACAGACCAGACTGGTTTAGACGTTGGCGTTTCCCTAGCTGGGATGGTAACAAGACTACCGAAAGAGCTGGACTGACCAAAAAAGAGTCACGGGTAAGGAGATTAGAGAAACCTGAAGCCATGGTCTCAGAAATTAGCCGGGTGGGCAAACTTGGGTGTGCAGACTCTAGAACAGATGATGCATTGAGAGCCAGTGTAGTGAGAATGATTGGTTGTACAGCGGTACTGCCATTATAGGCCTGAATACCTTTTCGTGGTGAATATTGTTCATGGTAGTCCATCCGTGCTTGTGAACGAATGTCTTCTGAGTGCAATTCACATTCACGCAGGTGACATAACAGTGTTGTTGGCCGACTGATCAACCAGACACGCTGGGAATCATTCTGGCCAATGGCCCATACTATATTTCAAGGTTAGCAGGAAATGGCTACTAGTACACAAGAGTTCACATACAAGTGCCTGCAATTGCAGCTTCATCTCTTGGTGCATCTCGCTGACCTGCATGGATTTTCTGTTCATCCAATGCATGCTCATTAGCCATGTGCTGCTCATAGAGCCTCATGCATATCACTTTTGCCTTTCCGCTGACCATTGAAGCACTTTCTTTGGCAGCATAACCAGGATGCTCTATGAAATGGTCCCACCACCATCCTCGGTTTGATTTCTTGCCAGTCTTCGCCATTGAGTCAGTTATAGTGTGTCAAAAGTTGAGAGTAATAGTCCATCATCAGGCTGCAGGTTGTTTAAGTGTGCCCCCAGCCGAACAGGTCAAAACCGCATGTTTATAATGAGACTGCATGAAGATATCTAATCGATAATGGTGTTGACCAAGTGTGGTATAGTCTAACATGGTAGGACCACAGAACCGCTCAAAGTTATGTCCAGGTGAACGACAGTGAACTTCACTGGCTTTCCTGCGAATCGCAGTCAATGACCGTGACCTTGATTCACTGACCGGAGGAATGCTGGGTCTTTGCACGAGCAACGGATGCAGTATGAATTTTTGCCTTCCTACTGCAACGGTCTCGTATTCTCAGCTCAGTCGTCCTCGACGACTTTGTATCTCCTCCTTTCTTTTCCCTCTGATATCAGCTATCATCTTTTCCCCCTCTTTCAGCCTTTCAAATTCTATCTGGGTTACCTCGACAGACTTCCGTCTTCCGATCTCAAATGAATCACATTCCGGTTGACCCAGGGCTCGAGGCACAACCAAACTTTGAGTCCCCCACATATGCAGGATGGCTCAATGCTATTATTGCAGGAGGACCCACCAGTCATCAGGAAATGTACACATTACTTAATCAGCTTAATCAACTTAACTCAAAAATGTTTGCACTCTCATGCATCATTCACTTGGCATATCTCATTTTTTTTGATGTGAACTATGATAAAACATGCATGTTAATATAACTCAATAATTTTTTTCTGAATATGTTTAAGTTTGAATTTTGGCAAAGTAGCAGGCTCCTACCCACCACTGCTTCGAGGGTGAAGGCAGACTACTAGGGCAATGGTAGATGTTGAGTGATCACGTGGTAAAAGAAAAATTCAAACCCAGCACAACTTTAATCCTTCACCCTCTCAGCAGCGGCTGGCAGATAACATTTGTAAACATTGCCAGCCACAACGGCACATCGCTGCCGACGATGTGCGGAGCATCAAAAATACTATAGTGTAATGGCAATAGATGTAAATTATTTTAGCCTATGCCTTGCACATGTCGGAGCAATCTTCCGAAGCCCCTAGTTTCAGCGACATACAACGGGTCACACAAGAGCATTTTGGCAAGTGGCCATGTCTTTGGCAGATGAAAGTTGCCAAGGCTTTCATCCAGAAAGACCGTGACATAGTGTGCATTGCCGGCATGTCATTGGGGAAGACCATGACCTTCTGGATGCCTCTACTCTTGAAACCAGGCATTCAAATCAACTCAGAAAGCAGAATGTGGACTCACTTGCAAAGGCTGGCATGTGAAGCATATCCATTTCAGCAGAGATGGCAACCTCATGTAATTTTTGCGTGAGTCTAATGTCTTCATACAAAGGTTTGGCCTACAGCTTTCATTGTAACAGGACATTGGAGACAAAAAATACCTCGCTGTGATAGTCAGTCCAGAACAGCTGATGAAACCAGGGGGAGAATTTGAGAAACTGCTTCGTAAACCAGAGTTCGTGTCAGATATCATTGGCTTTGTCTTCGATGAAGTGCACTGCATTACTTCATGGGGGGATTTTCGTCCTGAATACAAGGAATTACAGTGCTTGCGTTATATTCTGCCATGCTATGTACCTTTCATGATGGTGTCCGCAACACTTACACCAATTGATCTCTCTCACGGAAAGAGACTTCTTCATATGCGCTCGGAAAATCTTGTTACTATCCAGATGTCTATTGATCGTTCTAACGTCAAGCTATGCGTTCGGAAGATCAAGTACTCACTTTCGTCATACCAAGACTTGGCATTTCTCATCCCCGATGGGTGGAGCAACAGTGATCCTATACCCCCGAAATTTCTCATATTCTTCGACAATATTCAGGACACGATTGCAGCTGCTAAAATCCTGCAGAAGCGACTTCTCCTTGACATGCACCACAAAATCAAATGGTACAATTCAGATATGACAACGGAGTACAAAGAAAATGAAGTTAATCACCTCATTTCAGGTGAGACGTGGGGACTCTGTATGACAGAATCTTTTGGAATGGTAGGTGATCTATATTTATTCACAATGAGCGACACATCTGAACTGGTCAACAAGGGAATGGACGTACCCGATATTTTACTGGTTATACAATGGAGGGCAACGTGCAAGCTATCAACATTGTGGCAAAGATGGGGGCGTGCCGCTAGAGATAAGCAGCTGCAGGGCACTGCCATTCTATTTGCTGAAAAAGAGCACTTTGATGATGTGCAGGAGGAGAGGCGTCAGCATCAGGAGATGAAGAAGCGGAAAGACAGACCCAGTGCAATCAACTCATTGGTATCAAAATGTCAGTGTGGAGTTGGCATGGTGGCACCCACTGAACATGAAGAGGACCATGAGCTTGAAGGAGGCTTGGATGAAAATGAATGTGACAATGGAGGTAATGTCATCAATGGCGACAGCATGGGCTTGGGAGATAAGGAGCTACAAGAAACATTGAAGTCAACAATGGATGGAAAGACTGGGTCAAACGCATGGAAGAAAAGCAGAGAACTGGATCCTGCAATGGACCGTTTGATAAATGCCCATCTACGGAATACAATTCTATGTCGACGCAGAGTATTTCGAGTTCACTTTGACAATGCTTCTGCAGGTGAGAACAATATCATAATATTATGTATCGAGTATCACTTCGCTTACTCTCTATTACTCTCTATTAACAGATCCAGATCATCTTGCATGTGATCCATCACGTCCAGAAGGCTGTTTACATTGTGTGCCTGCCTTGCCTAAGACCTGCTGCGACATTCATCACCCTAACACTTTCTCATTCTTTGACACTATTACACTTGCTCCCTCAAAAGTTCCTTACCGCTCTCGACTTACAAAACACGAAATGGGACCAAAGGAACACGAGCTCTGTGACTCGTTGGAGGATTGGCAGGAGGCAGCAACTGAAAGAATATATGGAGGTTCTAATCTCAATGACTACGGTCCCAGCCTTGTAATGCCTGACTCAGTCCTAGATTGCATCGTGGATTGCGCGCACTACAAAAAAATAGTTACTATAGATGACCTCCGCAAAGAGACACAATGGTCAGGTGTCGACCAATTTGGTGGCGATGTCATCGCTGTCATACACTGCATCATCCCAGTACCTATTCCAGTGCCTGTCTTCACTTCCAACCCACTGCAACCACTGCCACGCCAATCTGTCAACATCACCTCTTTGAACACTCAGGCCGCTGCCCATCCACTGGCACCCACAGTAACAAACCAAAAACAGAGCAGATGTAGTGCATGTAATCTGGAGGGACATAACAGTAAGTCCACTCTTAATGTAAATCCTCGTGCAATGCGCTCATATCTTCAAAATACTTAGAGCAAAATTGAATATGTGCAACGCATCCATCTCAACTTGTCTCCCACACGGCAAGTTTGGGGGACAAAGAAAATTTAGTGTATGGACATACAGTTTGATCTACATTATACGCCCATCTCTACTGCTAGATCTTCTAAGATTGCATGATCTTCAACCGCTTCCATGTCTGCGCCTGTCTCCTTTTTGTCCATCATTTCCAGACCCTTGCTGAAGAGGTCAGGTACACAGTATTTGCTACTCCGTCCTGGTACTGGCTCATGTGGAGAATGTTCTGCTATATACATACACAACTGCTTGAATGTTTGTGCCATGTCCACCTCCGCGTGTTGATTGGTGAGGTGTGTGTGCATGAAATTCCACTCGAATGTTCCATGCAAATTCCGGTATACCTGTACCAGAGGAGATTCAAGGATAATGCGGTCTACAGTATGGTTAGAGCCCTTTCCTCCATTGATCACCTATATCCAAGTGAGCTAATCACTTGTGTGATTCATTGGAAAGGAAAGTGACTGACCTTCATAAATAGGTTGTTCAGCTCAACGCACCAGTCGACAGCTCAAAATTTGCCCTTCTTCCCAGTTGGATTGACAAGAATATTGTACCAAATCACCTTTCTGCTCGACCATTTAGCTTTCCTTCAACTGTGGTGTGGAGGCATGACATTACCTAAACCCTTCAGGGTAATAGAAGTGAGTGTTGCATAAGAAATCAGTCATGTGCATCGCATATTTATGCTTCCCCGTAGCTTTGAATATCACGATCCACACAACAACACATGTCTCCACTCGACCAATGTCCCCCAAGTTCATTGCATATGAGAGCTCCTCATACAGTAGCATGTATTTGTTGAGTAGGAGACTGTTTTCATATTGCTCATCACGCTGTGCATGCTTCGCTGACCTCATCTGTTGCAGCCCATGATTGGCAATGTAATTGCATACGAGTTGATCTGCCATTGTTTTCAAGTTGTCAAATGAAGGCTCTGATGCAGCGAACATGTTAAGATCCGTGTGCAAGGAGTTGTGCTTTTTGGCCTCGACTCTCCAACAATTGAGTCATCAGCAGATACAGTCATATGTGATTAGTTGATGCATGTGGCGAAAACCTGGTTTTGATCCATATATTCTGGTCTCTTTAGGTTGAAGAATTCCAACATCCCACATCAATGCACTGTCGTCATCTCGAGCTGAAATTGGCTGCAGAAAGGTGCACCATATAGCATCTGTGCTGGCCATCTTGAGGTGGAACAATCCTGGAATAAAGATGATGTGCTGAAATCACTTCCAGGGTGTGTCCTTAATTGCACGTCACTGCTGGGCAGCCAGAAGGTGTTCCCCAGTGCCAAGATTACCGTGGAATAGCATGACATACTCTGACATATACGGCATGTCCATATCCAAGTCATCAATCTCTATGGGATCCTGAATGCCCCCCTGCTGCAACAGCTCATCTACTGAGCATATATTGCCAGATACTGTGGAGTTGCAAATGTGCATGGCTCGTGCAGCAAGAATCGGTGTTTTTATGACAGGAATAGTCTCAACTGTCTCTGGGTCACAAAGCTGATTTTTGAACTGATGAAAGTACAGGGGACCGAAGTTGACAAGGTTGGAAAGCATTTTCCACAAGTTGAAACGGTCTTGGCAAGACAGACCAGTTGTATCCAAGGGATCAGGGTGTAGATTCAGTAGGTCTTTCCATCCCCCCTTCAGCACTACTGATGCATTGACGTGTGGATTGAGGGGAGAATTTTCCCACAGTGTTGATGAGCACCGCAAGTCCTCGCATAAAACACTGTGCTGCAGTGGAAATAGCAGGCCTGATGTAAGGTGTATCAGCGTGTCTTCAGATTCAGCTACCATGTGGACCGTTTTTTTCATGTCAATGTCAAAATTGTCATATGCATAGGCTGCGAGGAGTGTTTGGCCAAGGGCTCGAATGGCACGGTGAGACTCTGCAGACAATGATGTTATCGCTGCGTTTATTGCATGCACTGATACGCTGATGCCCATTCTCGATAGTGTCTCGATGACTCTCTGTGGGGTATGCATGGATTGAAGAAATATTCTGAATATGCTTTGCAATGCATTTGAGTTTTGATTTGAGCTTTGCATCAAGATACTGAGAATGACAACCTTTTTCTATCAAAGCAAGTCAGTACTTTCAGTCCGTTTATTCTGCCTCAAGCGACTTACAATCATAATCAATTTATTTTTATGTGCTATCATCCTATTCTTTTTCATATCAGCTGTGAGGCCATCCATCACTTCCTCCAGCTCCAGATCACCCAGTTCCTCCCAATACTGAGCTTCATCATTTTCATTATCTTGCTCGTCCAAACTTTTTTGAAGGTCTCTCCTATCACCACTTCTCCTCACCGAAAGAAGGACATCAAGCATATCCCACAACAATGGTGCATGTTGTTGCATCCCTCCACCTAACACTTCCATGTCAAACTCTTCAAGTTGCTCTACAGATGCATGCAAGATCGAAAAATGGTAGCCAGATTTCTTCGCAGATAGTTCTTGAATCTCCAGTGCACATCTGTGTTTGACGATCTCGATGATGCACGGATTGCATGATCTTAGATTGATTGTATTCTCGTTGGTGGTGTAATGGGGATTAGTTAGCAACTCAATGAGGAACTCTGACACTGAGATGCCAACAAGATCGAATGCTTCCAAGATGGCATCAACCTGATCCGTCATCGTCATTGTTTGAGTAGCACAAGTATAATATTATTAGACCTATGTATAAATGCACATTTCTTGTAGGTTTTTAAGGCTCCGCACGTCGCCAGCAGCAATGTGCCGTTGTGGCTGGCAATGTTTACAAATGTTATCTGCCAGCCGCTGCTGAGAGGGTGAAGGATTAAAGTTATGCTGGGTTTGAATTTTTCTTTTACCACATGATCACTCAACATCTACCATTGCCCTAGTAGTCTGCCTTCACCCTCGAAGCAGTGGTGGGTAGGAGCCTGGCAAAGTAGATCCCTTTTCACCAAGTTGCTAAAGTGCGAGTCAAGTCTGTTTAAGGTAAGCTTAAGTAATGTGTACATTTCCTGATGCAGAGAAGAAGCCCTTGAACAGATGGCAGAAGGCTGGAGGCTAGAGTGCCAGGAGCGCATCACCCTCTGGCAACAACAGATTGAGGACAACAACCATGTGCAGTGAGAATTGGAAGAGTGTGAACATGCTGCAAAGGATGCTGAGGAACAAGAAGAGCAGTGTGAAGCAGAGAAGAGGAAGCCCAAAATCAATGACTTTGATGCAGAAGCAGTTGTGGCTGATGTTCTCATTCCTTGCCCTTCACAATATGCCCTGCAAAAAATCAAGGGCATGGAATACATAGAGTTGTGGTATTTTAGTCCTGAAGGATGCCGGGAGGCATCAGACAACTCTAGATCCACTGTGGAGAATTCTTTTGGGCTGGCAAAAGTTGATGGTTATGTTGCTTTCAAGCCAATGGCGTCTTTCAAAGCCTCACAGAAAGTTTTGCAGGATCATGACCTTTCTTGGTGGCAGTTCAACATAGCAAAAATGAGCTTCCTCGTTCATATTGACAAATGTGGCTGGCCAGACAAGCACCAGCAAGCATTAGCACTGTTCTTCACCCTCATCAACCATGAGTACCAACTGCGCCTGCGAGCAGAAAAGACCTTGCTCTGCTATCCAGGGCTCATACAATGAGAATAGCATGATTGTCTAGCCCAGAATCAAGGCTCCAATATTGGGATCCCCAATAATGCACCTTATAGTACTCTTGCAGATGATGTCTGGGAAATGGAGTGAGATAAGAGCATTAGGCTGGTGCGATCTTTCTCCCACAAATCTCCAGATCCAGGCTAACTGATTTTCTTTCCTTGTGCTTCCATCTACATGAACTTTTCACCTTGCCTGCTTTGCTTTCATGCTCCCTTTGTCTTGCTGCCCTTCGGGCTCCCATTTCTTTGCTACCACTCAATGCTGCATGTTCACTCACTTGCTTCCTTCATTTGCTCATGCCACCACACCTCTGCTTCCCTATTCATGCTCAATCAGCTGCAGAACACAATTGCAATGCCCAACATGCATGTTCATTCTTAGGGACGTGAGGCAGGCACAAGTAGAGGCAAAGAACCATCTTCTCTGATGGCAGAAAATCACTATCACCCATATCGCTCATCTGCCAATAATCAGTCTGGAAGGAAGCCCTCAAAAAACCAACAGTCTTTTCAGCTAAGCACAGGCCAGTCTGGGCCAGCTGACTGTGCCCTCTGTCTTGACCATTTCCGCCACAATATCCACAGGTGTGTGTCTGAGTTCCTATAGGACAAATGGATGAAAACCTGCTGCTGCCACAATGCAGAAGGCCATCTTGTCAATCCTGAAGGACATGAACTCTGCTACGACTGGCAGAGGCCGAGAGGATGCTCGAGTACCTCCCATTCCCACATGCACAAGTGCTCTGGATGCAGAGCAAAGGATCATGGAGCTCAGGATTGTTCTCAAAGTGAGAATGTCTAGAGTCCTCATCCCTTATCATCCTGAGGCATGGTTACACTACCTTAGTTCTGCAAATATCATGCACAGATATGCACATATTCCAAATAGTTTACAGCTTGGTTTCATGGGAAGCATCCCTACCATCTCTCATACTTACATCCCCCTTAATAGCCCTTCACTTCTCGAGCACCATCATGCCTTTGCTACCATACTTGATTGTGAATATTCTACTGGTCATTACATTGGTCCACTCTTGAAATCAGAAACTGAAACTCTCATTTGTCCTTTTTAGACAGCACCTCTTTCCATGGTTCCCAAACTGGGGAAACCTGGCAAGTTTTGGCTGGTACAAAACCTCTCATTCCCTCTGCACCAATCTCCAACTATATCTTCGATTAATTCTTCCATCGACTCTGATCTCTATCCATGCACCTGGAGCACAGTGGCAACCATCTGCCTTCTTGTATGGTCTCTTCCACCTGGCTCGCAAGCTGCAGTTCATGATGTTGCTGAAGCATATCATATAGTTCCTCTTCACCTGTCCCAATGACCAGGGCTGGTGGTCAGGACAGGACCTGACAAATTTGCCATTGACTCAAGTTTTTGCTTTGGCTTCACTGCATCAGCTGGAACATACAGCAAAGTGGCAGATGCAGGAGCAGATATATTTTGCTCTCAGGGCATTGGTCCAGTATCAAAATGGGTGGATGATCATTTCTTCACTCGCATTCTCTAAGAGCATCTTGACAATTATAACGGCCTCCATAAAACCTGGGCTGCTATCATCGCAAGAAATGGGGGACTACTGGTGGATGGGGGACGCAGATGGCACTGTGGCTCCATGATGCCAGATGGCCAAGTTGAGGAATTTGACGAAGACCTATCTTTTCCAATATTGGATCTATCCTCATCCTCACCTTGCTCTTCCGAAGATGCTTTATTCGCTTACTGCTTCGAAGACATCAACTGTCTCTTGAAACTCCTTGGGATTCCATGGGAACTTGCAAAGGACATTTTGTTCTCATTATGTGTACCTTTCATCAGCTTTCTCTGGGATCTCTTGACTCATGTTGTCTCAATTCCGGAGAAGAAGAAAAAGAAATATTTGGCAGCCATTTGTGACTGGGAAGCTTGACATACGCACACATTACAGGAAGTCCAGCAACTATATGGAAAGCTGCTCCATGCTTCCTTGGTCCTCCCAGCAGGATGCGCTTACCTCACTTCTCTCAAGACCATGTTACCCACTTTCCATGATCGTCTGCACATGCCACGTACCCCCCCAAAATCAACTAGCAGTAACCTCCACTGGTGGAAAGCCAACCTTGCACAACCAACCATCTCCCACATCATTCCAGGGCCAGTCGAAGTCATTGACCCCTCAGCTTACTCAGATGCTAGCTTAGGCACTGGCATCACAATATGGATCAATGGCTGATGGCATGCCTGGCATCTCCTCCCAGGTTGGAAAATTGATAATCGAGACATTGGTTGGGCAGAGGCAGTTGGGATGGAACTTCTCATCATCATGCTCCTTACTCAATGCACAGAAGGCAGCTACATCAAAGTATTTGGTGACAACTGTGGTGTCATTGAAGGCTGGTGGAAAGGTTGGAGCTGAAACAAGGCCACCAACACAGTTTTCAAGCAGATCCATGACCTCGCTGCAGCTTTGCACTGTACCTTCCTCACTTGCTACATCCCTAGTGCCCACAACCCTGCTGGTGACCCTTCCAGGGGCATCTATCCACCTGCTCACCTTTTCCTTCCCCCAATCCAAATCCTGCCAGCCCTCAGAGAGTTCATCATTGATTTCAACCATCCCTTGCTCCCTGCTAGATGTAGCCCTCACGGCACAGGCATTGAAACACATCTGTCTACAGCATCATACAGCTACAGCCATGCACACCAGCATTCCAACAGACTCAATGATGAATTCCAGCGTTAAGGAGAAGAACTCCTCAAAGTGGTGCAAGCTTATTGGTCCAGCTACTAGTAGCCTTGCACCCCAGAACTCTCATCTACATCCTCACTGCTTGGCAAAGGATCAGCTTCATCTTTGGTTCCCTGCAAATTCTTGTTCGAGATCTTCATCCCTTCCTCACACAGATGCACAGCACATACAAGATGTTATGATTCATGCTTAGGCATGAAGCACACAGGAAGTGTATGGCAGCAGCATTCTTGCATACCATGTATACTATGATTCAAAGTCCATCACAGAGGACCTACAAGCCCCCACATCATCTGAACTCATTTTCACCTTCATTTCTGACTTGGCAGGATTTTAGTCAGGGAAGACCATAATCTGCTATATCCATGGCATTCGGGTATGGTACATATTACATGGTGTGATGTTGTCACTGGATGATGATCAGATTGGTGCAATGCTGAAGGCAGCTAAGAATCTTACTCCTACATCATCAAAACAAAAGAAATGACAACCCTACACTGTAGATTTCATGACTTGTCTCTTGCAGAAGCTGGATCCTAACATTCCCCTTGATGCTGCAGTAGGTGGTTGCCTAACAACAGCCTTCTATTCTATTGCTAGGGTTGGTGAATTCACCATTCTCAATTTATTGGCCTTTGACTTGACCATCTACGTTAAGTGCAGTGACATCCATTACAAGAAGGATTGCAATGGCTTTGCCTCCACAGTTTTTCACCTTCCCTGTACAAAAACTTCACAAGCTGGCAAGGATGTCTTTTGGGCCAAACAGCTGGGTCTGATGGACCAAGATGCAGCTCTAGCAAACCATTTTCATGTCAATGAACCCCCAATAAACAGCACACTCTTCTCCTACAGGCATGGCAACACTCATTGTCCACTTACAAAGTCCAAATTCACCTCGCACCTTGCTTGAGCAGCCAAAGATGCCAGGCTTAACCCACTGCAAGGTTATGCTATCAGGATTGGTGCCACACTGGAATATCTTCTTTGAAGTGTCCCTTTTGATGTCATGAAGACAATGGGACATTGGGCCAGTGATGCATTCCAGTTGTACCTTTGCAATCATGCTCAAATCCTTGCACTGTACTTGCAAGCCACTCCAGCTCTTCAAGACAAATATTTGCACTACACAATGCCACACATACATTAAACACCACATGAGTACTCATCCACATCCTATTATCCTGGGTATCTGTGGTGCACTCAATGTGTTGTTGGACTCCTACCAGTATGAGATTTGCAGCTCACCTTCTATCACACAGGATCCATAGATTGGGACTGGAAGGCACTTTGTGCCTTTGCCTAAACTGCTCAGAACATTCTCTCCATCAATTGTAGCTGTCCTTCATATATCGTAGTCACAACAATGCTAATTGTGGATCTTCACATCAACATGCATCTCAGCGACTTGCAAAGATCTGAGACACAGCAGGAAAAGTTCTGTAAACAGATGTGGTGCATATCTTGAGAAAAATTATGCATATATCAAGCTATGAAAATTGTGCAGATATGATGGACAGTTTTTGAATAAAATGTCAAATATGAATGCGCATCAAATTCTATCAATTAAATTCAGACTAAGTTTGGCGAAAACAGGGAGAATTTGTTTCACAATCTGCATATATTGCATATTGACTTAATTTCCAAAATTTAGTTACAGATATTAAGATGCCTCCAAGGTTACAATTGTTCATGCATATTTCACATGACATTTCTGAGGCAAGATGGAGGATCAAATCACATATCAGACCTGAGGTCTGCCTGACTGATAAGCCCAAAAACAAATTGAGCAAATTATCATCATTTGCCAATGTCACAAATTTGTTTGCAATTTCTGATATGTCGAAGATATGTGTGAGTGGCCCTCACTGAGTATCCCTCTGAGAGGTTCACTTAATTCAATAGGTGGACCACTATAATATTACAAATATTCAACAATATCAACCAAGAGGTAAAGCTGCAGCATACGGGTCAAGTATTGAAAAATGTGCATGTCCCAGTACATAGATATATCTGTAAGTAATCCAGCAAGATTACAGCCAAAAGGATGGCAAAGCATAAAAACACAACTGAAAGTACAATGGCTGTTGCTTGAGCCAACTGGGAATATGGCTGAAAAGCTTGAATGTAGGGGCATTGGAAGAACAGCTGAAACTTACTGTTTGTAGATTAATGGGCCTTTGCTCGCTGCTCAATTTCTGCATGTGACTTTGATGCAGAACCAAGCCTGAGGAATTTTATATCCATGTGAGTATGAGGATTGTACCAGAAGAATCAGAGTACTCACATGATGCAGATGCAGAACCATGTATGACAAAGTGTGATCGATAAGAGTGAGCAGTATGCCTGAACTCAAACACCTTTGTACTGATTTTCCCTCACCTTTCAAAATACAATACTTATGATGGAGGGAGACAACAACCACAAGACAATAGTTTATAAAGTTGTTAAGACAACCAAATTGCTAACATCAATACCATACTACAATAAAACTAAGCAGAACTGCAGAACATGAGGGGGAATTAGACTCTGCTGGAAATATCCAGAGTGGCTGAGTGATTGTCCAGTTGATGAAAATATAAGGATATTTCTAGAGTAGGCAAAGAAGACTAGAGAAGGCCAAAATCAGTATTGAATGGACAAGGAATGCTCGATCAATAATGACCTTGTATTCACTACAAAACCGACTGAATCATTGGTATCACTCAAGTGCTATATCTTCACCATTGATGTCAGGAAGATAAACAAGATGTCAAAGGAAAGGCCAAGGGCCAGGGTAAGTTGCACAACATGGATACATGCATTCAGTTAACAAATAGAGGAATAGGACAATGAAAACCTCACCAACTAAAAGGAACATCAGTTGCATGAGCAATGTAGACAGTCAATGGGTTTTGCAGCTTTGCCAGAAAACATTCCACATGCAATTCCTTACTATAGTGAGTCAAGACTTTCGAAAAAGACTGTATAGCAGTTGCATACATTCAAATGGTTTGAATTTGTCAATGCAATCTCACAACTTGATGATGGTGCCTTGGTATCCCTAGTGACAAAGGGAACAACCAATATAGAAATAATGGGGATGCGACAGTGACTGATAAACAGGTGACTATCAACATATCTCATGACAAACTAGAATTTTCAAGTGATTTTGTGAACTATGCGATGTGACCACTTGGCACATCTTCACACTTATATTTATGGGAATTTATGGAGGGCACCGTCAAAGAGAAAGGTAGTATTGTGGACCAGCAGAATGGGGTGGTTGCTAAGGACAGTGATAAACATTCTGATGATCTGTTCTTGAGCTGGAGGAGGAGCAAAAATTACTGAGGGCACAGTTTGTGCTAGACTATGGTCAATTTGCCACTCACATATTGCGGTTGTGCAAAACACCTGTGATCCAAGTACTCTTAGGGAATTCAATATCTCATCTGGATCACTCAGAAGAAGAATATGAGGTGTATTGCCCTACTATGTTATTACTATTTAAGCCATGGCAAAAGTAGCATGAATTGAAGGAAGACACAAGTAGCTGACATGAAGCATTTGAGAAAGTAGATTTTTTGTCTGAGTCACTAGCAATTATTAAGAATATGAACATCAAGAATGAATGCAAAGACGCTTGTGTGATGCACATGCAAGTCTAGTCCAAGAACATTGAATACAGCCTCACTGTTATGGTGATAAAAGAAGCCACAAGACTCAAGTAGATATCAATGTGTTTGATGAAGCCCTATTGGCTGACACATCACTTGATGTCAGAGAATACTGGTAATGATGATGAATTGACAGCTAACCAAACAATGTCAGATAAAAATATGCAAGACATCCAATCTTGCGTAAGAGTAGCATGAGATGGCAATTTGATTACTATTGGTAGCAAAGTTGGATCAGATGCGGCACTTTTCAAAAGGCCAAATACATACCTTGTCAGCAATAACAAAGCAGGAGAGTTGCCACAATATGCATCATTGATGAATAAAGTAGTAGTCAGTGATCATCTTATCCAAGGAGAAGCTAAGCAGCTGCTCATGTTCATTATGGGGATTGGAGGCTGCAGTAATCTGTGTGATCATTAAGATAAAGTTTCACAGGTGGGAAAAATGTACCAACAGGACCAGCAGTGTGCACCTCAAGCACTTCTTAGGACTATTACTTACAGGTCCCTCAGACCCATAGTATTATCATGTTAAGATGGTGTCCTATCTAGCCTAAGTATGAACTATTGTATACTAGTATTGATCATACATACATACAATATACACACAGAATAGTACAATACTGTAGATAGTGTCCACCATAGGGCTTCGCTTCAAAGGACAATAAACAAGAATTTTTTTCAAAAAAAAAGGTGCTGCAAGACACATCTAGGAGGAAGCAATATCATCATTTAGATGTGTTCTATATTTAGATCCTCTGTGAGGCCAGGTCTCTCAGGCAGTCACACCAGATAACTCTTAAGGTGTTGGGTTAGTGTAATACAAGATTTGGATGATTCTCTCTTCATCTAGACTCTTCCTCATGCTTTTATTTTGTTTGTGCAATGCCTCCCAAGACCCTCTGGATAACCTGTGATCATCTATAACATCATATCTTGCCTCGTTGAACATCTGTGTAGGGCTCATGAGGCACCTGTGAGATGCAGACCATCTGCACTGCGAGTCCATGACTAAAAGCATCACTCTGTAAGTCCTAAAACTGCATACACCCATCTTAGTGGACTGTCATTCTGTTTCTTCTTCCTCGTGTAGCTTATGTTATCATACTGATTTTAGCTTCATGCAGATCTAATGAATCTCAGGTGGATGATTTGTATAGTTTGGGTTTGGGTACCATACGTGTGTCTATGCAATGTTTTATTAAAAAAATGAAGTTCTTTGAGTAAAAAATTGGCTACTACTTCAATGCAAGAATTGCCCTTGAGTCAGGAAGAAGGACAAAGATAGATTCATGACTTCCTCTACTCTAGGAGCCAGGGGCAATGTAGGCAAGGGAGTCATAGTGGTGGAATATCCCTAAAGGCCATTGTCCTCCATGAAATTGAAGGTTGAGATGCCAGATATCAAGTCTAGACTGCCACTATGAACAGATGATGGGAAGGGTGGAAGGTGAGGGAGTGAAGGTGGTACTGGGGATGTATCAGGGTTGGGGTGCACAGGAACAGAGGGAGAGGATCTTTGAGCACAAATAGGAGCAATGTCTTGTGAAATATGAGCATGAAAGACAGACATGGCATTTTTGGCAAATGGTAGACTGGTCAGAGACAGCATGCTATCACACGTAGGTATGTGCAATTGTTGAATTTGAGTGAGAACCCTAGACAAAATTTGTAAGGCTTCTGCTCCTGGATACCAGGCAGCAGCAATAGCAGCCTTGGTTTTATATAAGTAATAACATGCTGTAAGAGATGTCAGTTGATGAAGGAAAGAGGGCATAATGACATACTTTTTCTTGGCCTAGCATCCACTTCAGAAACCTTACATTGCTTTGTAGCATGCAGAGGCAAGACATGCACTTGCTGACCAGTACTGGCATCCTCTCTATCTTCTCTAGGATGGTTGCCCACTGTTTGTGAAGCTTCATGATGTGTGTCGAGCCAGCCATGAGGAAGGTGAGTGGTTAGGATGAATTTCTTGCTCAATGTTGAGGACGACGATACAAAACTAAGGGAGGAGGTGCAACATGCTGCAATCTATGGTCACTAAGTTATTGTATCAGGTCCATAGTAGAAGTCCCAACATGGGACTGTATTTGTTCAATTGGAACTATAGGAAGTGTAGTTGTGGATTTTCTCCAAGCTGCTAGGCCATGGAAGTCAGGTTACACCAATCATGAGAGTGGTCCAACTCATTCATAGCACCTATCAAGGGTGAATCAGAGCATCAGGGATCCATACTGGCTACTGAGGGGCCTTCTAAGTTAAAGTCAAAGTACCTAAATTAAATCATAATGGTACAGTCCTTTGTTGAAAATCATGATGCAGCAGCCTAGAGTCATATGCACTACTGAAGATTTCACTGGGGCAATCAGGAATAAACTTCACCATTCTGCATATCTGCATCACTATGAGTGAGGAATGCATCTGAAGCACAAAAGATGCAAATATTGTCATGACTTGTTTTCATGCATCATATTCTCTTTGTATAAAGGTCAATGACACTGACTGTACTGGAGTCTAGATAGAATGTTAGTTGACTGTTTTTTTGGTTCAACAAACCCAGGAGTAATGAGCTGAAGCCAAAATGTAGTGTGAGGGATAGTGCTAGTGTTCTGTGAAAAACTCACCACTGAGTTTTGGACATGTTTTTAACTCTGGAAATCCCCAAACCAGCTGTTTTCAACTAGTTATTGACAAGTTTTTGACACCAACTATATTGTGATTTTTTGCACTACAGAATTTGAGAAAAACTAAACTTCCAGGCTACAGGACCATCATCAGCTACCTCAGAAGATGGCCCAGGTGTTTGCAACTGATTTTGCAGCTTCAACTCAATTGCCTTGTCAGACAGAATGTTCAGGAGCTCAGGCCCACCTAAGCAAGCATCCTTGCTACCAATAAATATCTGGTTACTGCAACACAGATATCCTGTGTCACTCTCATTGACAAGATTGATGCTACCATCAAGCCATGCATCCTCATCCTCATTGGAACCATCACCCATTTCACTCTCATTTCCATCAACTTCCTGGCCAAGAATGGTTTTATTGAGGTCGCAAAACTTGATAGTTGGTTTTGGCTGTAGACTCTTGTTCTGTTAATGATAAGAATAATAACTGCATGAGAGACAAATCTGATGCACATTTTTAGGATTCATTAAATGTCACTGTTGGATTTGAACTTGGTTAATGAGAGTGGTGCTTTTCTGGCAATTGTGGAGAGCCAAGTTCAACCAGGTGATAGTTGATGCTGTATGTTCGTCAGCCATCAAGTTGACTGTAATTGAAAAATCTTGGCTGCAAAGAACTTGATGAGATGTGAGACAAGTTAGAAGACACTCCTGTGCTTACACTTGCAAATACATACTACAAGAATATCAGCATTCTTGTGATCCAAGAAGCCTGTCTAATACTTGAGAATGTCTGTATCGTCAGTAAGAGGATGATTGAAAGGTCAGGCTCCTTTTGAATATGTAATAATTTACTCGCTAAGCTTTGCAAGAGCAATTTTACCACCTATGCATGGATAGTGTTCTCCTTCAATTTGTATTCAATCTGTAGCTGTCATATGAGAAAATTTCCATTGCACTGCAGAATGATATTATCATCCTCAGCAACAGAAGCTGAGAGATCAAATGATGAATGCAAATAGGTGCAAGAAAGTGAGGGGATTGATATTCTTGAGGATAGCTGCATCTTAATAACCTTTATTGCCACCATGGCAATGTCTAATTGAGCAAACAATGACACCACATGTTTGAATGGATTGGTCCTTTTGGTGCAAAGGTCACTTCAAGTTCTTGGTTGACTACAGCCTCTGAGGTCCCATATAATTCAATCTTTTCAGGATCTGAAGAGAAGTGCTTGAAGTTGTATCTTTGGTTTCATAGGGGTATATTGTCTGGGAGATGGGATAATACAGTTTCAAGCCTCTTTAATGAGGTATCAATGCTGATAACTGTCTCAAAGAAACTCATAGTTTGAGAGAGGTTGTTCTGGAGACTTTCAGCTCTTGTCTTGTTACAGTATAATCAACTCTGATGCTCAACCAGTCTTAAGTCAGGGATGACATTCTGTATCATATTTAGAGTTTTTGACAATTTTTGATACCCTCAAAATGCCCTTGAGTCCTCAACATGTTAAAAACATATTAAAAACTGGTGATGTCAAAAACTCCAGAGTTTTTTATGAAACACTAACTTCAAACTCCACAATATTTCTTCAAACACATGACATTTCCCCAAATAGAATGTTTGACCCCCAGTTGGAACAACCTTTCTTTCTAGACCCCTTCAAAAGCTTTGCTAAGCTGGCAGACTCAACAATATTTTCCAAGAGTAATTTGAGATACTAGTATGTAGGCATTGGTATTATGTATTTTGCATTTTTTTATTTATCTCCCTTATACTGAAATAACTTAACGTCCTCTAGGCAGTACACTACCATTTTGTCCAACCCTACACCTTGGGTATGACCAGCTCCATGAACAAACATTACAGTGGGAGTAGCTTCTAGCAGCTCTACAAACCACCTAGTGCAGTTACTCTTTCCTCAGGTAGTGACTCTGGCAATTGTATAGATGCTGATGGTGCCATCTCTGGTGATGATGACCTTCATCCTGACATAGCCATGGATCCAGTAATTGCTGTATGGATTGGTGAGGGGAGAATATTCCTGGATACTGGGGTGGAAATTCTGGATGACCTGGAGTTACTTTATAATGCATTTATGGCTGTTCCCACAAAGATACATGTGTCTGTGCTTCCTGGTCCCCACCTCCCAGTCTTCCACTTCCTTGAGTTTCAGTTACCACACATCTCATTGAGAAACACTGAGGAGAAGGCCGAGTCATGTTTCCAAACTACACCTACCCAGTCCAACCTGATGGTACTGATGTTACAAGATCTTGTTGATAACTCATGAGCTCAGAGATACTTTGAGCTGGTCTGTGTGTGCTAATATGGCACTGTGAGAAGCTGGTGAAGGTATTAACAATAGGAGTGGAGTGGAGTCTGGCTGGTATGAGTCCAGCTACTTGAAGACTATTCTGAGATACTTGTGTAGTAGCCATAGGAGAATGATAAGTATACTTGGTAAGGTGTGAGTTCAAATATACTGTTAAAGTTGTGCTCAAGAGGCAGATCCAAAGAGCTTTAGCTTCAGCTTGTGCACTGTACCCCTTACCCAAGTACTCCCCTTAATATCCAAGGGTGATGTGTAAAGTCCAGTAAAGTCCAGACTTCAGAGTATAGGAAAGTCTGGTGGACTTTCTAGACTTAGGAAGGAAAATGAAGTGAAGACTATTAGAGATTATAGACAAAGTTTGGAATAGAAACCAATAGAAATAGACTATCCAGGGTAGAGCCAGAGTTATAGTCTAATAATACAATCCTAAGACTCAGAGGTGGAGACTCAAGTTCTAGAGAAGACAGGAATAATCAGGAATTAAGTAAATATTTGAACTGAGGAAATAGCAAGAGTTTATAGGGGTTCATATACTATAGATATCATAATAGAAAACAGTCAGTGCAGGGCAGGGCTATGTACAGAGAATGGAGATAGCTTATCAGTAAGTGGAATGGAACATATCATAATGGAGTTGAAGATGAAACAGGAGAATAGAGCATACTAGAATGGAGATGGAAATGAAACAGGGGAACAGAACATAAGGAGTTGGATGTAAACATAACTGGAAACTGAGGATGTCCAAATGGAGATGAGATGGAAAGGGAATAGTCTGGAGATTAGGTTTGAGAGATCCAGATCCAGATCCAGAATGTGAGATATAACAGAGATCTTGCCAACAGAATCTACCAGTCTATTCCTATATCATGTGATCTGTAATTATGATACATATTTCCAATATTGTGCATTAGATAAAGGCAGCTAAATATTTGTCATTCTCAGGTCAAATGCCTGATGAAGGACAGGGGGAATAACATTATCATGAGGTAGACTTAGGGTGAAGCATAAATACAGTATTCCAATAGCAGCTGCATGCTGGCAGACAGGCAGGTGGGACTCTGGCACTGCAGCACTGATTAGCAATAATCATATTACAGAGGCTGGGCTTTGTCATCAGACAGTGTTTAAACTCAGCTGCACTTTGCCAGACTTGCCGAAGGGCCTCAGAGTCAGGCCCTAGATTTTGGCCCCAGAGTGTCCAAATCCCTAACATTCTGCTTCCATCAGTCACATCACACCTCCACCCATCGCCACCACTGGATGCTGTATATCAGCATACTGGCCATCATGGACATCAGTGAGCTGTTTCCATCACTTCTTCTATTAGTACTACTGTCAGTCTGCTATTGTTCCAGTCAACCTCACAAGTAGCTGTGACTTGGGGCAGACATGTTTCTGCTTCTTTTTGTACCTTGCAAGCTGTTTCATTTGATCTTGCATGTTAGTTTTGTTAGTATGATCAGTCTGTATTTTCTCATTCAATCAACCTTGTGAGCAGCTGTGACACAAACTTTGTATTTAATGCTATGAGAATAAAGTGTGCTATGATCACACTTAGCAATGCAAGATATGGATAGGCAAATCATGGAGGGACAACACCATGCACAGATTACAAGATATTAACACTGCAGGATGAATATAGACAGTAGGAAGGACTCCAAGAGAACAAGAAACAGATGTCATAAGATGAACAGTGCTAAGAATGAGACACCAAGATCACTAATGCAGCGACAATCAATAATATGAAGGACCATTCATGTAACTATCCTCAGAAAGAGCTGGAGACAATGAGTAAGGTCATTGTCAGTATAGATAGGGTAATGAGAGTTGTTGCAATGAGGACCAAGGTTGCAATATCCAAGATACATACAGTCTAGGTTAGGAGCAGGTGCATGAAGTGCTCCAGTACCTTGCTTGTAGGATTCTGAATGAACCCAACAGTAAAAAGCATACCAGGAAAAGCAATTTGAAAATAAGCAGAAATAAATTCAATCTGTTGTCCAGGCCATAGATATTTTGACCAAGTATTAGGGAATTCTCCCTCCTACTATTGGTCTGATGATATGTAAAAGGCCATGAGATGCAGTGGCTATGTGAGTACACATGTAATAATGCTGCAGACTGCTTGAGTCAATGGAAATAATGAGCTATACACCAGTGGGGTTAGGCAGGACAAGACTGGACATAGAATAGACGAGTGCACACAAAGTCCATTGGGTCCAAAGGTAAAAATGTTGGGTCTGATGTGGAGAGCATTGGAGATAGTTAGGACAAGTGCGGATTTCAGTGGACATACTTGCATGGATACAGACTCGCTCTGGGACTGTACTTTACAACAGGACCTTATGTGAGGGTTGAGAGGACCTCATACGAAGGTTGGGAGGACAGTTTGTGACTGTCAGGAGGATGGTTTGCAATGGTTGAGAGGACCTTATGCAAGGGTTGAAAGAACTGTCTGCAACATTTGTGAGCACCATCTTGCACATCTAAGGCTAGATGTTTGTGTTGTAGATAGAATCCTTATTTTTATCACACTTTGATGGTAATTTCACACATTGGTCTGAGAACACACTCAATGTATTCAAGGATAATAGCAACACTGTGGTAAGTTAAGATTCAAACTACATAGAAAGGATGATGTATAACAAGTGCAAGACCATGAAGGCAAAGCAGACAACTAAGGATTGAGGAACTATCAACATTATGATATAACAAATGACAGCAGGACAGGGATGGGTAAGAAGGGAGGTCACAATAAGACAATGTCCATATAATGGGAAATTATATTACTCATATGCACTGCTTTCTAGCTGGACCTCACATGACCAACAAATAATCATACTTTACTGTAGATTATTTTGTATGCTAGCACACTGTATTGGATTTGTCTTAACATGTTTTTTCCTTGATTCCTGCCTTGATTTAAAGTCCAATGATCAATCAATCATTTCTCACTAGCATAACCAATGTGGGACTACAAGCTCAAGTGAGCAAGGTCTCCATGTAGTTAGAATACTACCTCCCTACCTCCAGCACATCTCCATATCAAGCCTTACCACCTTACCATGGCCCGCAGAACAGCAAAACATCCACAAATTATGTGGAATGTTGGAGATGCTTGTAAACATGCTTACTGACTAATACAAAGCTGCAGGGGCTATTGTCACACTACAGAGGAAGCTCTCAAAAACCCTCAAAGAAGCTGCCACCCTCAAAACCACTAATGAGATTGCAGGTGAGTTTATCTTTTTAAAATCAACTCAAATCCAAGTCTTACAAAATAGCACAGTGCACAGGCAACAACTTGAATGTTAGTGCAAGCATACTTGATCTTCTTTTCAATGTTGATGCTAAGTTTGCAAAGATAGCTAATATGGAATGTCACAGTATCTGTTTAGAGATCAAAAGTTAGGCAAGAAAAAAGATAAAGGGGTGGATGACTTACTGAGAGGAGCCTCCTTTTCCCCCTTGTGTTACAGAGACTAGACATCCACATTGTCCAAATCATGACTCCTCCATCTTGAGTGGATCTTCTTGATCAAGGGGGGGCCAGCATAGGGTGTTCATGGCCCAAACCTCTGCCTGCCTAGCTTTTGTAGCCAGTTCGTCTTTTGGAACCTATCAATATATACCTCAGCTGTGGTGAATAGGATAGCCAGGAAAGAACTTGCTATTTTGGTGACAGGCCAATCACTGACCAGCCACTCTACTAACTATGGATCTTCATTCTGTAATGGTGCTAGTTACTTTTGAACCACTTAGATAGTTACAAAAACCACATACCTTAGACTCAAAAGAGGGTTCACAGCATCCAGACTCCTCCAAGTTTAAATTCAATCTCATGCTGTTGGGAGACAGTGCCTGCATGGTATGAAGTTTTTAGAGGTGTTGACATGGATGGGGAGGGTGAAAAACTGAGAAGCAGCTCAGATGAGTTAACAGGCTGGTCGAAGTTTACCCACCATGGCCTTTATGCCACAATAGGATTTTGAACGTGCATCATGATTAATTCTGAATAGTTATACCTTCCCAAAGGAAAATTTTTATCACTCAGAATCAGCAGTTTTCACCAGTTGCCTACCCTACCAACAGGATTTCCACTGCCACACTG
Organism: Suillus weaverae; assembly: GCA_016767475.1. Classification (NCBI taxonomy): domain Eukaryota; kingdom Fungi; phylum Basidiomycota; class Agaricomycetes; order Boletales; family Suillaceae; genus Suillus; species Suillus weaverae. The sequence goes on from MU179312.1 coordinate 379,989, forward strand.
GTAGTTTTTGTTGTGTCATACTCAAAAAAACCTCATTGACCAATTTTTTGATGAAAAATATGTTCCTGTCTTACAATAGTGTCTGCATATATCAATCTTCCTTAGTCATCCACTACTATGTCTCATATTTGTTAAGTCCTTGGATCCTTTGCTGATATTCCTGCTGTTTTCTGTATCAATGGTGTGAGTCCTGATTCCACCATGTCCTTGTCTTTTCTGTATAGTTACAATGTGCCACATTCTGTTTTCAATCATAATGGGGTGGCTGTGGAGTCAACTTTCCTATGGAATGCTGTATGTACCTATGCACTTGCCATAGTCACTGCTGATGTTGGACCCAGGGCATACTAGGGGGTAAATGTATCCAACACCCTAGTGCACAGCAAGGGAGAGGTTGGGGTGTGTTTTAAGGCTTAACTATCTCCCAGTGTATGTGCTGTTGTGAAGTATCTTATTGGCTACTACTCATGGTTTGATTTGCTATTAATACTTGCTGTTTCACCACCTATTTTCTGGCTAGTAGTTTGGCTGGTGCTGATTGGTGCTTGAGCAGTGCTTTAAGAATGAATCTTATTCCATTGATAAGTCCACATGCCAATTTCTGAACCTCTTAGTCTACTGCTTAAGTTCATTGCCCTCAATTCTGAGGTGTCCTGACATCCATCTTATAGGGACAATGTTGGAGTTTTGTACAGTGGGTGCACTTAGAATTGCTTCATGGATAGTGGTTTACAGGTAGTAGACTGGTTTGGTTTCAAATGGGTGGGTTGCTCATATTGCTTCCTGGTTATACACATTGATAATTGATGACCTCACCTTTTCTTCACACATCAGCAGCTCAACTCCCAATATCATCTCTAACACCTGTCCCTCAAACCATGTACTTTTCATTTGAATTCAGGTGAAAATGAAGGGTCTTGTTGCCCTGTTCTTCACTGATCAGTGCTGCAGCTTTACTTCTTCCTCTGCATTTGCACCTACTATCACTGATTGTTCCTTGCTGTCAGCTCTTTTAATTGTTATATCTGGCATCTAACTTAGGTTGTGTTGCATTGCATCAATGGTTGCCATATATCATAAATCAAGATTACATTTTGCAAGTAGCTCATGGAGCAGTGTGCCATATCATCTATGGTTATGTTTTGCTAATGCCATCTTATACAGTGGATGAGTGACTGGTAGTGTCAGTATTCTGAGAGAAGTGTGGAAATAGTGTTTGCAGAGAAGTTGTTAAAATGGAAGTAGGTTAGTATGGGCTTTTAGAGCTGGAAGATGTCATAAAGGTTGACACCTCTTTTACCTGAAGCAATATAAAAACAGGTGTGCAAACACCTTTCATTCATCTAAAGCAACCCATCCATAGCAATCCTTGCAAGCTGTAATTAACCTAGGTATACAGAACTCTACAAGCTGATATCATTTGACAACTGAGGTACCTCTGTAGGAACAGTAAAACTCCATCAGTGGGCACAGACAATTAAGTATGCTATGTAGGGTACTGAGTATCATCTAAGAAAAGACAGGAGAAAGGGAGGTCAATGTACTTGGCGAAAGGTTGAAAGTACAACTTGGCATCTGCAGGATTTATTCAGAGTGGTGGTGAATGACTATGTAAGGAAAGGGTGGATGAAACATAGATGTAAATTCACTGGAAATGAACATGCTACCAGTAATGTGAAGAATGTCACCAGTAGCATAGCACATGTTCCCAATGAACACAAATGGGAAGCAGTTGAAAATTTTAAAGGTAGAAGGATGCTGCTTCAAATGATCGCCTTGCTTAGGTTAATTAGGGTCCAGTAATGTTATTCCATTGATACTTTGTTGATGGACTGTCTGTGTGCTTTGATTGTGTGTAAATAAATGTCACACCAGACTGGCTTAGAAAGGCAGATCTTTTTTTTCAACCTCTAACCATGTCTGTAAGATTCTTGCAGAAGATCTCTCCAAGTGTTCCTATTAAAAGAGCTTGAATGATTCCCAGTTAATCTTGCTGCACCACACCTAATCTCCCAATGTACAACTCCTGCATCCTAGGGGACATGAAGTGCATAGGATTAGCATGGAGTGTATGCTTCAGCTGCATAGAAGCAGAAGGATGCTGCTCCTTGATATGTAAGTAAGCCTTCAGTTCTATCTTGTAGTTCCTTACCAACCCACCCTCACCTTTCGTAAACTATTCTGACTCAAAATCTGACTCAGAACCCAACTTCTTTCACATAGCAACTACAATAGCTGGGTCAGACAAGTGGAAACAGGATCCTTACTCTGATCTAGATGTGGAGATAGTTGAAGGTACTCAGAGAAAGAAGATCAAACTCGAGGATGTGAACAAGCATGAAGGAGTGATACAGGGGTCGAGTTCGGCAGGGGTGAGGAATGACTACTGATGTACTGTAGTAATCAGACATAGGTGGGATATATGCTAGCCAAGAATGACATTCAAAAGTGGGTGTACCAAAAACTCAAAAGATGTAGGAGATTCTGACAACCTCAAAGCCAAAACACAGTCATGGAAAATGATAAATAACAACCAAGATCACATGCCCAGCAGCAGCTGATGGCTGGGAGAACAATTATGGATGGCGGGGTATCAGACACCTTGAGGCAATCAGAAATGCAGATATCTTTCTGTTTCAAAATCAATGTGACAGATTTTCTAACTTCATATCTACTAATCACCTTCAACCATATGTCTGGAGGTCCACCTGTGAACAACATCTGATGACCTTTGGCCCCTACAAAGACCTAGAGGCAGCACTAGAGCAAGCAACTAGTGAACTAATCACACTATCAGTGCTTTTCCAATGCAAATGCTGACCCAATACTATGAATTGAAGCACAGTGTAAAAATTGGTTTCTCTCTGGATTCATATTGATAGTTTTTACTTAGCTTTACTTACCCTTTCCCTAGTTTATGTTTGCATTTTTACTGCTTACATAATCATCAAATCTTCGCCCATTACTTCCACTCACTAGCTAGACTTCAGTTCATATTTCTGGTAGCTCTCCTTTTTGGATTTAGTAGCTTTCCCAGTTTTTGCAGCTTCTTAGTTTTAGTAGCTCCATAGCTCACTATCAAGCTCCTGTTTCTTTGTCTGGAGTGACTCTTTTGCAATCCTTTACACACACACACACACACACACACACACTCTCTCTCTCTCTCTCTCTCTCTCTTGAGCACTTCTCTAGTCAGAAACCCTTTAGAGTCAAATAGCAACTAGGTATTGCAAGACCCAACATTAGTCTGCCTCACCAGCAAATTTGTTGTACCCACAATGGAAATGCATGTATCAAGAATTTCTGCAATACTCCACATAGAAGGCTGCTACAAAGTTGTGGAATCTATAAGTGAAGGAATTTGTATTGGGACCCATGCACTGCTGAAGAAGAATCTAGACCAATAAAATGTGGATCTCATCACAGGAGTCAATGACCATTGGAGCACAGCTGTATGCATATACCAAGCTGCACATTCAACATCTATGTGACAGTCAAAGATTTCTGACATAAATAGATTGAAAGGCATAATCCAGTGGTTACTGAGGTCATGTTGGCCCCACCTTAAAGGTGGGTTCAAGCCAAGTTATTGGGTTGAAAGCATCATAGATAGCCTTTGTAGTCAACTGCAGTATGAGTCTGGGATGGTTTTAGATAGCAATTGTGCACTGACAATTGTCCATGTGTGGAGAATGATTAAGGGTGTCACATGGCAAAGGTGTCATACAGGCTTTGATGGTCTCAATGGATGTACTTCAGGATCGGGCCATCTTCAAGTTGTCAGATGGTGGTGTCAATATTAGCTAAAGTTAAGAGCTTGTACAGCTGATTGCAGAAAATCAGCATGTATATATGAGGGAGACATGTCTTTGAAACTTGGACAAAGTACCTACAGGCTGCAGCTAGAGGTCCTATTCTATTATACTACATCATGGTCACATGTCTTTTAACTCCACATGAGTCAGCCATAGCCCCAGACACTGGCCAAAGACTCCGCCCTAGACTGGCCAAATCCCCAACATTCTGTCTGGAATGGACAAATTTTGGGCCAAAGTCTGGGCCATAGTAGGCTCTTTAGTACCTCCAAGCAGAATACAAAAGTCACTGTATACACTTAGCTGCTTGCCACTGTTTCCCAGGGCTACTTACTGGTGGCAATAGTGCTAAGCACATTACTATATATGGACAAGCTGATACTATCATGCTTAGTACATTTACTTATCAATTATCAATTATCACTTTTTTACTGGCAATTTACTATGATAGATATCAGGAGCCTTTTTGCTACCATGCAACAGCAAAGTGAAGTAGCTGCTATGTCTTTCATTGATTTTACACAGTTCCTATTATACACTAGCCTCAAGGACAATACCCTCCAACCTCAGCCACACACCATCAGCAACATCAGCAATATGGTAGCCCCTGATGTACTGCCCTCATTAATAATAGACTCCCTCTCTGACATGATTACTATCTCACCTCACAGTATTGACACTTTGTGGGATGTTGTCAAGGACCTACCATGGAAACTACTGAGAACATGTTGCAATGAAGACACTATGGCAACTATTACAATACACATAGTGGGCAGTGGAGGGGGAGAGGTGTATAGCAGGAACAGTAGGCAGACAAACATCAGAAGAAGTGGGCAGGCAAGCAAGCTAATGGGTAGGAAGGACAGCAGGTATGACATGAACATGATGCAGTAATCATGTAGAGTTGAGGCAGAGCATGAATACAACAGTATTCCAACAATGATGGGCAGTGAACACATAGGCAGGATTGCCAGTGATGAGCATGGTCATTGTGAATGGTGTGCAAGATTTGAGCTCTGCTAGACTTTACCAAGCTTGCAGAGGTTTGCCTTTGGGTCCCAGACCTTGTCCCATACTAGCCAAATACCTGGTTATGCTCCTCCACTGTACAATATAATAGTACACAGGACCAAAAATGGCACTGAAAGATAGAGAGTAAGATCTCTCCTCTCACAACTCACAGGTGGAGTTGGTGATTCTGGAGGCACAAGGGATGCCATGCAATTAGTGGTGGATGTATTAGATGAGAGTGATGCTATAAAGGAGTAATGATGTATTTGAGCTACAGGCAAAAGGAAAGCACATGGGGATTTTGAGTTTAAAGAGAACCCATCCCAGCTGACATATACTTGCCTCTCAAACATGTCATCTCACATTTCCTTGGGTATGCCAGTTACGCACAAGACTATCAATGATCTCACTCCCATATTCCTAGGGAATACAAAATTTGAAGTTAGCAACCCCAACTTCATCCAGTGATTCACCACCTTCCTTATAAAGTACTAAGGTTTTATTGTTATTAAAGCATTGTGCTTGACACTAATTTTCACCCTAGTGCAGTGCATGTGTAAGAAAGGCAGTGTCCTGCAAGTACCTTCCTATGGTGGACAGCACACAGTGCAACTTTAAATGCACTACTTGCTGTGATGAGTGTGATAGGAGATGTAGCTGGCTCTAAGATCTCTTAGAGGTATACATATACCAGCTAGATGTTAGAGAGGCATATGTATTAGCATCCTCAGAGGAAAATAACCTACAAGGTACTTTGAGCAGGTACTACCAAACTTGGCTTGTAGAACCTGTTGGATGCTGCTCTGACAACGAGTCATGAGAGTGCTTGAGGGGCCTTAGCATAATCATTTCCTGTAAGCACCCACCCAGAAGGAAGAGCAGCAGGGTTGGCCCCATACGATGTAACCTTTTGCAGCAAGCATCTACACAACTTGCCTTCATGCAGTTGTCATTGTCTGAACCATGGCCTAAGCTACAGAAACACGTCAAGCTGATAGTCCCCCTCCTCTCACCTTTGGCCCAGGTATCTCCACCATCCTCACCCCCAGCCTGGGGCTCCTCCACACCTATATCTGTCCAAATTTCTCCAGATGGGTCATGGTTTCCACCCACAATATATGGCCAAGCCTTCCTGCTGCCCACACCCATGGCCTGGAATCCCTCGAGACCTGCATCTGTCCAGATTTCTCTAGGTTGGTTGCAGCTTCTATCCATAACCCCTAATTGATTCCTTGTAGGGTACCCCCATCAGGAAAAACACTATAGTTATTTAGGTAATAGTCATTTGACTATCTATTATATAGCTATCTTAGGTCATAATAAGGGCATATATATTAATGCTGCTTCTCTGTATAATATATAGATTTTAAATAAAGAACATCAATATTTCAAAAAAATCACCATCTTCCTTCTACTTAGCTAGGATATCATCTGAGGCACCTCATTGTGGTGATTTGATGTATACCATCCCTCTTTACAAAAGTCTATGTGAAAACACTCTATGATTTCTATATTGTAGTTGTCTGTTGTGCCAAACCATATGATAGAGTGGACATAATGAAGAAGGGAATGAATTTTTGGGATATCCAGATGTTCTCTAACTCCAAGATTAAAGAGAATATTTTTGTAATGGTGAAAATCTTTGAGGGCCTTTTCCATATATGCCAGTGTTGTTGACATAGAGATATTGTATTACCTGTTCTTCTTGCTTCTTTTGGTTCTTGGTACTATACAGTGATTCACCATCGCCACTCAACCACCACATCACTCCATATTCAGACCTATTAGTAGTATTACAGACTCACATGTTTTCCTCAGTGTTTGTTTCCCATCCCTGAGGTATGTTATATTCTTGTACTTGTACCTAGACTCCTACTGATGTAACTACTAGACTTGTTGCTCTAGGTACATTCAATTCACTTAGTGTTTGTTTCCCATCTGCTGAGACTTGTTGCTCTAGTCTCCATTAAGTATAACATCATTATGTGAAGGATATTGAGCTAGATAAAGTTGAGTAATGATCTATAGCTGATGATCACATCTCTAGGAACTTTGCCTATCATACAGCCTAGCAAGATGTATACCATATGTTTGCGATCCTTTCCTCCAATCTGACCCAAGAAGGACCATCCATTCTTGAAGTGACATAGACCATAACATAAAAGAAGAGATCTAATATAGGCATCCAGTTCTTCTTCATTCAAAAGACTCTCAAGTCATTCTACCATGTGTTTGAATACACCTTGATAGAGTTGATGTAACACATCAGGTGTTATAGAATGATAAATATCACAATGAGGAAAACCATATCAAAAGGGTAGAAGATGCCTCCTTTGACCCCTGCTTCCATGCATTTAGTTTTGAATGTAGAGCTGGTATTAGTTGATAATTTCACCACCTTAATAATGCCCATAGTCCAAGTCTGTGTCCATACAGCTGACTGACTAAGCTCTGCTAGCTCATCAGCTCTAGCTTAACATTTTGAACAGGTCCTATACTTTGAACAAGTCACCAGATATTGCTTAGAGTAGTCTGCAGCATAGCAGGCAAGGACAGAAAATACTAGGCATACACATCTACTGTTATGAACTTTAGATCTTCATCACATAGATAAGTTTACTCTGATGCTGATGAAGAGGACCAGAGCCAGAAGAGGAAGAGGAAGTGTCTTGATAAAATAATGAATGTGGGTGCTTACTTTTATTATCACGTCTGAATCTTTTAAAAATCTAGGTGATTAGCAGGTGTCTCAAATACTGAGGAAGATCAGGAAAGTATAGAGGAGAATGGAGAGGAGGGCAATAGTAATGGTGTGAGTGTCAAGTTACTTTGTAATATATCATTTCACTGATGAATGATGTACTTCAAGATAATTGAGGTCAGTGAAGAGAGTCCGCCTATTGGAAAGCACAAGAGATCTCCCAATGGCACCAGAAAGGAGTAAGTTACTTTGTCTATACTGAAGAAGAGCATTAGAGATCTTGCTATAGCAGGATATGATTATTTATGCATGTATATTGCTACTCAGAATGTCTTTTCTGACAGCACCACCAAAGCTTCTTTCTCCTGAAAGTGCTTGAAGAAAGCTGTAGCTTCTTGCAAGGAATTAAAACAACTTATAGAGCAAGGGTCGAGAGTGCAGAAGACCAAAGAGATGCTCATAGACTATATACTACCTTTATGATTCTCAGCTGACTTAATTCTAACTTATATTATCAGATATGGAAGGGTGTCTCATCTATGAGAGGAACAGTAGCAAACAAGGCTAAAGAGACTATAGGTGATGCATTGGGACTTTTAGGGATGAAGAGAGACGGCATTGTGAAGGCAATTAAGTGGATGCTTAAGGATCTTAAGAAAGTTCATAAGGGAGGTGAAGGTGATGAAGACATTTCTTTGCCTTTTATTTCTGGTGACTTGGACATTAAGGTATGTTTTATGAGCGCAAATGCCATCTAGTATCTAATTATCTGTTTCAGACTAAAACTTTCAACTGGAACAAACCTTTTAGCAACCTTTTTTTTTCTGCACATATATTGTCTATTCTTTATAAACAATAACCCTGATAGGGTTCATTATATCTGACACTTCAGAAACTCTCCTCTACCCATCCTTGCCCTCATCACAACTGTGGTAAGTCAAATTCATTATATTGAATATTATGTATTATCTTATGTATATCTTAGATGGAGTGCACTCTCTCTTGTTGGAAGACTGGAGTATTTATCAAAAAAGACTTCAGAGATGCATATTATAAACCAAAGTATTTAATTTTCTATTATTTCTGACAGATGTGCCTCTAGACTAACATATGATGCAGGTATTAATTTTATTTATACTTTTTTGAGAATCTTCAGGAGAAGGCTCCAAGGTGGACAATGAAAATGAGGGAAGAGATGTACCAGAATATTCTGTAAGTGTCTTTCTTTTTTGGCATGATAGCTTTTCTCATGCTTAAATATTTACAGGGAAGAATCAAATGACTTATCTTCTACATATAGAGGATGATGGTGAAGGTGATGGTGGCAATGGCAGGCAGGAGGGTAAGATTGATGTAGATTATGATGCACTGGAAGTGTCTGCTGTTTGATACCTAGCAGTAGCTTTGATAGCTTTAATAGCATCTATAATATTGAAATCTCCTACAGCAATAAGAGCATCAATAGCAATAAGGATTTCATACTCCCAAGACCTAATATAACATATGTATCAAGAAATTGATATAGTCATACAAGCTGAATTGACTATTATGATTATATATATGTTACCCTAGAAGCCCTACTAGTACATTGGGTGTCTTGAGATAATAGGCACTTGTCTTGCACAGGTATATACCTCTAGGTGCTTTGGGCAGCATTTGTAATACAACTATGACTACTTATTATACAAAGAGAAATAGTGTTTTTCCAGATACCCCACTCCTTTCAGCTTTGCTGCTCATTTCTTCAGGTCTGTGGCAGTCTCTAGCCCCTAGCCCCTCTAGCTATGTCTACCCTAGTGCTTGCAAATTTTTCCCTGCCTAGCATTGTACCTGCAACCATCGCTACATTCAAGATACATAGTAATACTCCACAAGATCATACCTATACTCAGGTAGACAACCAGCATACCACATCCCAACACTACTCAGGTGATAACCTCCCAAGCATCATTCCCAACAACTTTAATGCAGATACTGATAAGGCATTTGCCAGTGCAGACCCCTGCCCCCCCTCCTGCGCTATCATCAAACTCAAGTCCGATATCGCTATCTTGTTAAATGGACTGATAAAGCCTGTCACAGAGGACCTATCCCTCTAGCTACGATTCTCCAATCATCAGGAGGCTGAATTGTACCTGTTAAAGATGTTGCAGGGCTCATTGTAGATGTGCAAATCTCTTAGAAGTATTCTAGACCAACAAGATTGTGGACATGATGCAGACACTGGAAGCCTGGAGAACAGGATCTGCCTACTAATACTGGAAAATAGGTAGCTTAAATAGGAGGTTGCTGCAAAAGGTCTGGAACAAAAGATCTGCCTACTTAAGGTAGATTGTGAGGCAGGCTTATCTGCCAAGACAAGGAGCTAGAGGGTGTGATGTTGCAGGGGAGAGCCATTGAAGGCTTAGAAACAAAGATCTGCCAGTTGAAGATAGAGGTAGAGGAATTACAAGGGAAGCTCGCTTAGCGAGAGCAAGATATTGTAACCATCAATACTTATATACAGCTTGTAGATTGTGTGATACAGCTAATCTTGCAGCAAAATCTACTAGATCATGCTGACACCCAGACCATTGATCTTATTGTGGACACCAACTTGAGGGGGTTGGTCTCTATAATTGATGCACACCTGGATGGTATCTAACCTACCTACAAAAAAGCAACTCGGGAGTTTGGGTAAAGATGATGGTGGGTCTGATCGTAAGTAAATAAGACAGTTATAACTTTAGGCATTGCTTAGCATCAGCTGTTGTTGAAATTATACCTCCATAACACTTAGCAGTTGCACCACAAGTGGCCATAGGAGCTCATGGAAAAGGGCATACATATCTTGCTTACCTAGTAAATGGTGCAAATTCAGAAAGGGTCAATCATATGAGATACTACCAGCACAAAGGTATAAAAGCCACCAAATGTGATGGAGCAAAGGTGCAAGAACCATGATTAGACTAGAAACAAAGTATTTCAATTTTTTACAAATACATCCTTGAGAATATCTGCCAATGCTCCATTTCTGCCTAAGATGGCTAGTGACACAAGTGACTCCAAGACCTAGACCACCTTCTCAGGCAACTCAATCACCATGGCGCTGCTGGCATAGCAGCAAATGGAGAGTCCTAGCCTCAGGATTGTGGTGATTGTTGATGAATGATTGGAATTCACTTATGAATTATTGCAGTATTTCATATGGCCCCTTAGTGTCTGAACCATCAAGCAAGTTGAGATATTGCGGGGTTAGATGGTGGGTGGTCAGGTGAGGAGGTGGGTAAGAATTCAAGCAGACGAACTGCATACTACAAGATGTAGAAGTCATCATTCTGACTAGTGGCAGTGTGGGTAGCCATATGTTTGTATCTTTGAAATCACAGTAGAATAAAGAGTCAGTTTATGGACTCCAGTACTGCAATAGGGCAAAACACAGAGATATGCCTTGTGCTGCACTTATTAGATCCATCACCTTATTTTTGACCCCCAAAAGCTTTCAAGCAAGTAGTCTTAGTTCCAGACATGAAGGAGTTCCCTGATTAATTTGAAGTGGGAGAGCATAGCTATCTCCCTAACGTCTGGTACACTTTGTATAGTAAGCCTATAGATTTGATAGAAAAAATGGTCATGACAAGGAATCTGGCTCAGTGCAGCTCTCCATGGGGTTAGCTTCTGGAGAAAGAAGTGTCTAGCCTATTCTTTGAGTTGCATATGGTTAATATACTCACAGCTTAGTCATTAGAGCACCACAGAACAAATCTAGTGGACATAGTGTGCATATGCTACATCAGGAACTCCCAGTGTCTATTGGTTTTGTCACAGACAAAAACTTCTCTGGAAGTTGCCAAGTTGCCAGTGCCATGACTCATTTTCTGGTCAGGAGGGTGGAGGTTGAAAAATGACCAGTTTATGATTCTTGAGTAAATAGAGATAAATAATATATAAATTATGAAGCAGATTATCAATTATCAATCATTAATCATCTGTCACATCTTGCCTTCATAATGCAAAGACTTGACTCAGGTGATGCATATCATGACAAATGATGAGCAAGATATCAGATACAGAAAATCTGAGTCCAATAAACACTATTACCAGAAGCAAAAACAGCTGGAGCTGCAGGATCCCAAGCTTGTAGAGGCTGACAAAGAGCATAAGAAGCGCAATCAAAGGAACAAGCAGGTGAGGGACCAATCAAAAGTATAGGAGGAGGGTCCATGGACCATAGTGCTAGATCTTACTGATGAGGCCCTCACCTTCAAGAAAGGTTTCATTGGCCAGCTTCATCATGCAGACTACCCCTTAGCCAAGACCTTCTCAGGGGTGCCCCTGGTCAAATGGTCAAGAGTATATGTAGAAAAAGGCAGGAGATCCACTTAGAGAAAATAAAGTGAAAGGTACTTTCAAGTTTGAGGGTAATTTGATGGTATGGGGTTGTATGACTGGCATGAGGTGAGGATTCTATGTGAGGTGGAGGGAAGGATGAATGCAGAGCAGTATGTGTCCATTTTGGAAGAGTGTCTACTCAAAACATGCAAGAATCTGATATTGATGAAGAAGACATTATCTTTCAATAGGATAATAACCCCAAGCATGTTTCCAAGTTCATCAACTCCCTTTTGGTCATACCTACCTGATTGCTTGTGCAAACTGCTATACATGTAGATTACTGGCAGATACGCATGGCTTCACTACTGAAAATGTCAAGTAAGTTGGAATCCCCTGTCAAACCTCTGAGACAGACATTCTCTGATCTTGGTACCATACAATCTGCAAGGTACTATAATCTTTCAGTCAAACATTTGAATTTTAAAACACTTGGAAAGATTCAAGCAAACCTGAGTCATTACCACAAAGCTAAAAGAGCAAAGGACAATGGAAAGCCTGCATGTTGTTGACATATGCATATGCACACTTGTGAGAAGGTTGGGATCAATATTGACATTGCCCAGGATCTGAAAGCTAGTTTTGCATGGGTGCCTCCACTTGCAGCAGAACCATAAGATGTAGATGACCTTCTAGCAGGTACTGAGATCATATCAGCTGATGAAATTGCCAAAGCATTTGTTGCTCTTGAAGCACAGGAGAATCAGGGAGAATTTGTGGGTATTGACAATGCAGGGGTCCTTGGAGGGAAGGCATTTGATTTTGCTGAATTGGAGCAGGTTGACCAAGGGATAGCACCCCAAGCTGCTCTAGATGAGGTTGATGTCATAGATCATGATGGTGAGGATGATAGATGAGGTGGCACTGATGTCTTTGGTAGGATTGCCATTGATATTGTAGATAGGAATATTTCACTCCTAGAGTTGTGCCATGTAGTAGAATCAGTTCTGCCAGCAAAACTAAACCTCAAGTAGTTCTACCCACAACACTAATTACCAATCACACCAGCTCTTCACTGTAACCACCCTTATCTTACTATATTCCTCTAGATTCCTGTATCGTCCTGCTCATTGCAGAAGGGAATATGTTTAGCTTAATCCCTTGATAGCAATTTGAATTTTACTAAACCATATTGAATAGTCATCTCATCTTTGTTGAAGTGTATGTCTGAACTGGGCAGGGAACAGTAGACTGTGAGGGAACACCTCACACCAAGAATATCACAGTCAGCAGTCCTGAAGGCTCACTGACGAGCTCCTTCAGTGACAAACTCTGTATTATACAGGTCACCTGACCTACATAATATCCCATATAAGATGGGCCAGCAGATTATGGGCTGATGTTATGTATATCCCTGATGTTGATGGGTGGGCCGAGAGGGATATTATTTGAGTCCCTTCAGTGACAAACTCTATATTATACGGGTCACCTAACCTACATAATATCCTGTATAAGATGGGCCAGTGGACTATGGGCCAATGTTATATATATCTCCAATGTTGATGGGTGGACCAAGAGGGATATTATTTCTGATGGAGACAGGTGGGCCCATCTATGCCAGTATTATATATATCCTCGACAATGGTGGATGGACCAGGAGAAATATTGTTACTGATGGAAATGGGTGGGCCCATCTGGGTAATATGTAGAGCAGGGTGGACATATATTATAGAAGAGAGATGTATAGCAAATATTATTATATAGACAGGTGGGCCAATGTATGGTATATCATATAGATGGGTGGTGTTACACTTAGCATGTGAGTGTAAGGGAACTTGAATAGCTACATGAGGCCCTCATTAAATATGTTCATAGCACAGGGTCTGTAGCAGCTCCGAGTCAGTATGACATCTGCAGCTATTGGCATAGTGGCACGGCAAGTGTCCACTGATGCAATCCTTCAAGAGTATTGACTGTCAAGCCAATTAGGTGAGTGTTTACTGAAGGAAGAAGGTTGCTAGCCTTCTAAGTGGATTCAAGATCAAGTAGATTCAAGTTAGAGAAGTACAATGGTGCTACTGCATATTTATACATAGAAAGGAGGTTTAGGGCAGGCTTACCATATTAGTATGTGGGCAGAGGGGAAACGAGTCATAGTCCAGAATAGGTAAGTGTACAGTCATGATGAGTCAGAATGAGTCATGGTGGAGCTGAAAGAACCTAGCAGAATGTGATAAAATGTACAATAAGAAAAATAAGTTAAGTACTGGTTGAACAGTAGGGGCACAGGGCAAAGCCAGGAGGCCAGAAGAAGTACCAGTCAAATGCGGTGAGGGCATAGGGTAATGTACAGTTTGTGATCAGCATGAAAGGTAACGATAAAATAGATAAGGAAAAAGGATAATCAACCCAATGAGGTTGTGGATGATTATCTGTGCATAATTGTTACATCAGAAAGCAATCAAGAGGAGAAAAATGAATAGGGGGCCAACAACCAAATGTTCTTGTAACAGGTGGGCCAATATATTAGTATTATTTTGTAGACAGATGGGCCAAGGGGGTAGTGAAATATTTATTATATATATGGGTGGGCCAATGTAGGAGTATATCAGATAGATGAGTGGGCTGAGGGAACAGTGAAATATTTATTATATATATGGTGGGCCGAGGGAGTGGGGTGAAATATTTATTATATATATGGGTGGGCCAACATGGGGGTATATTACATAGACAGGTGGGCCGACATAGGGGATGTTATATAGACAGTTGGGCCCAGATACGTATCATATAGACATATAGCCTGAGGTATTGGTATACTATATGGACATATGAGCAATGCTGTTGCACTAACTTTGATCCCAGTCACCAATGACATTCAGACTCAGATCCTGTCCACGTCGATGAAGTAATCACAACCAAGTACCCTGTTAACTCAGAATCCAATGATACCTGGGAAGATGATCCAGTACATATACCTACCATCAACCACAGAAACCTAAAACCTGAAAGCCTGAATACACTGTCTGATATTCACTGAGTACCAAGTACTGAAACCCAAACCCCAACACCCAAACCCCAAGACTTGAAAGTTGAAAGTTGAAACATACATATTTACAAGATATTCATGATGGATTTGATCTTGAGAAATCAGACACTGAATCCTGGATGTCTGCACTTTGGCATTAAAGGGGGTGGAGATAGCGAGGATCAGATAAGGGAGCCTCAGATAATCTTGACTTTTGAAGATCTATTATCATCTATTGCTTAATGAAATACCAGAGTATTGGAAGTGTATTGGATATAAGATATTCATCTGCTGAGACCTGGATCTCAGGTCTCAGATCTTGCTACACCACTTGATTTTTGGTGGTTAGAACTTGGCATTTGGCATTCAGTAGGTGGAGATAGTAAGGATGAGATAAGGGAGCCTTGCATGATGTTGGCTTTCAAAGATCTATTATCATTCATTGCTTAATGAAATACCAGATGATTGGAAGTGTGCTGGATATCAAATACTCATTTGTTGAGACCCAGGTCTTGGAACTCAGTGCACTTCACTCAAATTTCAGTAGTTGGAACTTGGGTGTCATAGGGCAACACAAGTCATGTATTAGCTACTTGGTAGTTAGTACTACATGTTTGTGTCAGTACTGGGTACTCAATCTTCCAGCACTTATGACCTTCATTAGATGACTTTGAATTATTACCTCCTTTGATTTGGATGATATATAACTACCTGAACTCTGTCATGTCTACAATTATCATTCACCTGAGCCCACCTGTATATATAATAAATAATTCACCACTCCCTCGGTCCACCCATCTATAAAATAATACTAATATGTCAGCCCACCCATCTAATATTATATACATCTGGGCCCACCCATATATGTGATAACAAGTAATCTTGGCATACTCTTGGGAATAATTTCACTCCTGGCCCATCTGTCATAGTTGAGGATATTTCTACCCTTGGCCCATGGTCCACTGGCCTGTATCATATGGGATATTATGCACATCTGTTCACTTGTATAATACAGAGATAGGTAACTGCAATATGTGCTTTCAAGTGACTTTGGATCTATAAAATGAGCTCGTTGATCAGAGTTGGAGCCAAAGATGTCAATGTTACATTTAGGGCAGTATACTGGGTAGGCATGGTCTTTACATACCTAGTGATTGGAAGCATAAAAATGAACATTAGTTGAATGGTAGGATGAGCAGAAGTAGCACAGAGTACCTCAGGATTGGCAAGCCTGTTATTGGAGTTGAATGCCAAACCAGAAACATCAGCCTGGTTATCCATCTCATCCAGACAGCCTGTGGAGGCAATGGACCTCATCTGTTTCAAAGGGGGTCTTTGGTAGGCCCATCATTGGAGTCAAATGTCAAACTAGCAAGACCAGCCAGGCTATCTGTATCATCTAGACAGCCTGTGAAGGTAGTGAATCTTGCCCTTTTCAAAGGGCATTTTTTCGGCAGGCCCACTATTAGAGTTGAATGCCAAACCAGCAAAGTTGACTAGACAGTCTGAGTCATCCAGGCAGTCTGCCAAGGCAACAGCCCCTCCATAGTCTGTAACATTTCTGTGTACAGCAGTTTGCTGTTGTTTTCCACCATATGTGTAAGGATATGAGACCTGATAATGGCATGCTTCACATACCTTGGGTTCAACAATTTGAGAAGCTAATACAGTGCTGCTATAGCTGAAATACATGCTGTCAGTAAAGCTACCAATTTATACTAGTTAGTGGTCGCCTGGGCAAACATGTGACTTAGCCATAGGGTTGATGTTTGAGTTAGAAGGCTGTTATAGGTGAGGTAGGAGCTGAGGAGCAGCTTCTGACAGCAATAATGTTTGTACAATTAATGACATTGTGTACTTCAGCTGGGTTAAGGAATGCTTTATGCTACCAAGATGGTCTTAAAGGTCTTGATAGCTATGTAGGGGTAGAGAGTCAGATGCTGCAACTGTTGGAGGGGTTTTCCACAGTGATGAAAGGGTCTTCTTCTTAGAGGAAAACCTCTGCTAAGTATATGATGCTTGGAGTGAAATGGCTGTTTCTTTGTCAGAAACTTTGCCACAAAAACCAAGCAGCTCCTGCCAAAGGTTATAAAATAATATTATTCTGTGAGTCATTGAGCTGGTAAGTTGAGGGTGGTTTTGAGGTGCTCTGGCATTTATGTGATCACCAGTCTCTTGACTATGGCTAAGTTAAGCATGTAGGACATCATCAGTTCTAGGAGACAGGATGTCGGAGATACAATAATGCTCTACGATGTCAGGCAGGATGTGTCTTAATGAGCTCATGTTGAGACTAATATTTTCAGAAAGATGTTTGGCAGTTAGTTGCTGGAGGATGTACAAAGGTTATTCAGACATCCATCTTTTCCCCCTGCTGGATAGGAGGTAGCAGTGATGATAGGGGTTGATGTCCTCAGGAGCAAAAACCAGATTGACAGCCCAAGCACTGATGCTGGCAATAGATGCTTGAAATTGCTGCAGGATTACTTCTAAAGGGCAAGCCAAGAAATGCAATGTCAACTTGTCATTACCAGAGTTATGAGAGGACTTGTTATAATTCCCAATGCACATAAGGCAATGAAATAGATACATCACATTTCATGCCTAAAAACTGGTATCAACGATCTTGGCCCAAATTTCTTCTGAACCTCACTTTGACATTCTTGGGATTTGATGTAGTAGGAAGTAAAGGTGCTCCTTAAAAATTTCAATATCCCCCAGGTATGCCTCCAATGCCCCCTTGTATGGAACAGGATTTCCACTGAGGTCAATGCTGAAGTACTTGCTGCAGAGTTTATCATCACTCATGATAATTTCACCAGATTCTAGGCAGCCTGCATCTCTGAAGCCAGGACCCCACAGCTGATAACATGCTTGTGAGGCTGATTCATAACATCCTCTGGTTTCTTGAAATGCTCTAATGCTGCATTGCTTATACCAAATAGAAGGTCCACATTAAGTATGTAGGTCATCTCTTGGTAGACACTGTGATACATTCTGGTCAAAGAGGTAATAGAGAGGAATTTCCCATCAAATGTGAAGTCAGGGCTGCCAAATGTGATAAACTAAAGTTAAGAAAGCACAATGTGACCTTAGCATAGGACATAGAACAGGCAGGAGTATTGTCAGATGGAGCAAAATGGTGTTTGCATTCCAGGCTCCATCCACTGCTTCATGAAACTTATAAACATCCTACCAGCATGATGTATTTAGTGACCGCTCATGTCAGATATTGATATATCTTACTGGTATAGGTCAAAAACCTTCATAATCTGAGTTAGGATGGAAAACATGGCAGCATAGATTAACTTGGCCAGGTGGCTAGAGATGAGATGTGGTAGTACAAAGCATCCTCACATATCTATACTGATAGACATGATGAAGAAGTCTATTGGAGAGTGGAGAGGACCTTATAAATCATGGTTGGTATTGGTGGTAAAGATTGACAATACTCCCTTAGCACCTTTACAAGCTGGATCTGGACATCATTTAATACCATAGCATAAGCACCCTGATTATCTGAGAAGTCCAAATCTACCAACCCCTCAGAGTTCTTTTCTTCCACAATTGAATTGCCTTCCAGACATAAGATATCCTTGCCTATCTCAGCAAAGTCCATATCCCTCCTAATTCTGTAGGGAACAAATCCTATCATCATTGCCATCCTCTTTCCCATCATCCTCATCTATGGGGTGAGCACCTTTGATAGTCGAGCTACCTATACTCACCCCTATGGATTCAGGTTGAGAGGGCACAGTATACAAGACCATCATAACCAACCGATCACAATGGAGCCTATAAATCTCTACAGAATCTTTTTCCTACAATATCTGGAATGGGTAGCTTGATATCATATCAGTAATTCTGAGTGCTGTAAGGATGACATAAAATCTCACTAGTGAGGGTACCAGCTGGTGAGAGTATTCAAAAGAGTAGGTTCAATATCCAATGCGGAAGAAATAGTAGAAAGGTATCTCTTACCTAACCCCTTGATGTGAGCCAGATAGTGGATGTCTGGTATATCGACCTTAGTGCTTGACATTGTATGCATCCTAGACATGGAGTATCCTTCAGTTGCCTGAGCCCATCCAGCAGTGGTCAAAATGATGACAAGTCACCAGAATCTGAAGTTTTCAACATATTTCTATTTATAAAAGCTCTGTCAATGTACCAGGCTGGCAGCATGAAGTAGAACTTGGCCAAGAGGTGGTCTGGGCCAACACTCCATAACATGGCATGCACAATGAAGTACAATGACACCAAAAAGAGATGCTGTATCAAAATAACTGGGTCATGCTTACTAATGTAGGGCCCTTTACCAGCATGTAATCTCTTTCTATAAATTGAAATCATTCTCATGGTCCCAGCCATGTAGGAGCAATAGCAGCATTTGTACAGACTCAAGCTGCCAAAGTAACAGGAGGAGAGAGTATTGTGGTAGAATTATTTTTAATTGAGGTAATAACACAGCCTCAAACTGCTTTAAGGAGTAAGGAAGAAAATATCTATGATTTTTGAATATATGTCTTATGAGATGATCTGCCTATATAGCAAACCAACATTGCTTGCAGATGAAAAGTTCAAGGTCAGACTGAAATCTTGTCATCAGGGACATCCCTTCCAGCTCCTGAACCTGGATGATATGGCACAGGGGGTCATCACCATTTACCTATAGTGCTGGGAGTTCTGCTGATGGATGAGTTGAAGGAAGAAGAAGCTATGGAGGATCATGTGTTGCCACAGGACTAGCCCCTGGCTAGACTCAAAGTCACCAGACACAATCAAATTGTAAGGGCTGTATGGGGCTAAGCCATTGTCCATGCTACAAGCTGTGCCTTATGACTGAGATGGAAGGCCAGAAGTAACACCTATGTCATATTGCAAATGATACTCAGATGTATCCTCAACATTGCTGTGATATGACAGGCTTGCCACTGTCATTAGTGGTAGTGGTGGTAGTAGTGATGGTGGTGGTGTGGTGGAATGGTCATGAGACCGCATCCACTGGGGTACATTGTTTTGGGCACTAGTCCATTCCATTTCACTCTGAATAATACTCAGTACACTATTTTAGGGGTAGGTATCAAAGGGTATATGACTTACTACATCTTCACCACAAACAGGGCTCATGGCAGCAGGTTGAGCACCAAGGATATCCACCTGGGTCTGGCCTGATAAAATCTTAGCCAAATTTACACCCATAGGCTTCCTGCTCTGAAGAAAAGATATATATCAGCAGCTGGAGCAGAGGAGCTGCATGGTACATACTAATAGGGTACCAGCTGCTTCTTTAGCACAATATAGGACATCTGCATAGTTGGTCTCTATGTACTGATCTAAGTCAATTGGCCACAAGAAAGCTATATCCCTATATGCCATTTGAGGTGTATGGCCTGAAACAGGTCCAAAACTACAGCTGTACTTTTAAATGATATTAATCTTTGTGGAAAAAAGGCACTTATTGTATCTATACAGGCAGCAAAACTTCCCATTCATGAATGCAACTGGGAAACCTTTGCAAATTTTCATGGTGAGAGAGTACATTTTAGAATGATCATTCTTGACCTTCCTGGCTGCATGGGGCTCAGTTGGGACAGGGTATGTAGAGTTGCAGCTGTAGCATATTGCCTCTTTCATGGCCTGTAAAAGGTCTGCCAACAGGCAGCAGTAAAAGTTTTATGCATATGAGCATCTTGGATAAGAGCAGAAAGGTTATGTTGGAGTTATGGTTACAGGACCAAAATGAGTATGAAAATTACAGCCATAATGCAGAGCCTGACAGTTACTAAATGGATGACAAACTTGATATGAATATTCTAGGGCATTTTCAATTTCAAAAGACTGACATGATTGATGGCAAAGTTGGGGATGACCTTTCAATGCAACCTTCAGAGGATAATGGAGTAGCCTACTACCACAGCCTACACCTCATGGAGGCTTTTGCATTCTGTAGTCAGTTGTACACTTGTAACTGATCTGGCCTATGTGCCAATGCCATGATGTGATCTGTGAAGCATGAGCAGATGCAAACTGCTAAGGTCTTCATTTGCCAGGATTAAGGTAGTGAGACATCATATCTTTAGCAAGCATGAATGCCAGCATCCTCCTACTTGTTGCTACTGACAAACTTGGCCACAGGCATATCCTCAAACTTCAAATGATGTGCAACACCTTAGAGCACAAATACACCAAGTTTTAATTGAATGCAGAACAATTGAATCAAGAACTGTTACACTCAGCATGAGAGCATAAGGGAACTTGAATAACTATGCAAGGCCCACGTTAAAGGATGTTTGTTGCACAGGGTCTGTAGCAGCTCAGTGTTGGTATGACAACTGCAGCTATCGGTGTAGTGGCATGACAAGTATCCACTGACACGATCCTTCAAGGTAATAGACTCTTAAGCTGACTAGGTGAAAGAGAAGTTCGGTTATGAAGGAAGAAGGTTGCTAGCCTTCTAAGTGGATTCAAAATCAAGTAGATTCAAGTTAGAGAAGTACAAAGAGGTGTCTGCATATTTATATGTAAGAGGGAGGTTTAGGGCAAGCTTGCCGTATTAGTATGTGGGCAGAGGGGAACCGAGTCATAGTCCAAAGTAAGTAAGTGCACAGTCATGACGAGTCAGGACGAGTCATAGTGGAGTTGATAGAACTTCATAGAATATGATAGAACATACAGAAAGGAAACGAGTCATGTACCGGTTGAACGGTAAGGGCATAGGGTAAGGCCATGAGGCCAGAAGTAATATAGCTGGAGATCAGCAAGAAAGGTAAAGGTAAAACAGATAAGGAAAAAGGATAATCAACCCAATGAGGTTGTGGATGATTATCTGTGCATAGTTGTCTCGACAGAAAGCGATCAAGAGGAGAAAAATGAGTAGGGGCCAAACGACTGGATGTTCTTGTAACAAGAACATGATTATTAAGACTGGTGACATTACTTTCTGAGGTCCGGGCTGTCAATGTTGGATCTATGGCTGGTCACTAAGTCATCACACTTTCCTCACAAAATTTCTTTATAAGGTGGAAGCTATGGCATCACACCATTTATTACACCACAACCCCTGGCACTCTGTTGGAAAACCTTTCCCATACCTCCCTCATACAGTGCCCACCAACTTGCTAAAGGATCTTGAGCCCTCTATCTGAGCATATCTATGTATTAGTCTAGTCTGCACTTCTTATGTGAATCTGGCATCCTTGGTTGAGGCAGCCCTCAAATCTGCTCAGCATCCTGTGACTTGTGTTTGGGTCATTCAATGTTAATATTCTTTTGAAATCAAAGCAACCACTGCTGATAGTCTTTTGAAGTGCTAGAGCCTACTTCACTTGAAGGCTGAGCTGAAGGTAAGCTATGTGGCCCTCGGTCAGGGGAGACAGGCTGCACACAGTGTCCTGCATGATATGGGAATCATGCAGAACAGTATATGATATATTATCCCATGTATACATAGTCATAGTCTGTTAGCTTGGTCCTCAGACTACACAAAATGCACTTTGAGTATAGACTCAAGTGCAACAGTTCACTTTGCATGCTCCAATCATGCAAAAATATGGTGTTGTGAAGAAAAGTCATATATGATATCATATATTGACCTAGTCCAAGTTGATAGCCATATGAAAGCTTAGGTTATTACCTATCTTTTGGCTTAATTACTTTGACTAGAAATAACCAAGGAGAAAATTTAAAAGCCTACCAAAACCCTATCAAAAAGCTCATGTATTTCTTTGTTTCATCTTATGATTTATTCTGCCTTGTTTTCTCTATTTTTTTCTTTCATTTCTTTACGTACTTGATTCTTTGACCTCCCAGATACTTCATAAAATGTACCTTTAGGGTATGATGTCATAATGATGTCATTCAGCTCCACAGAGAGTTCTAGACTATTCTGCTGGTATTTCTGATGTCATTGGATGCTAAAATGTTCTGCTCCACTCAGCTCCACTTTTGCTCCACTTTGCTCCACAAAAAGGTCATCTCTCTTTTTCAACTTTATTTCTGATACTATACAGTTTCTCTTCTCTCATGTATTTAAGGAGACCATATCTCCACCCAAAAAAAATAAGAACTTTCTTTACATCTATAAAGAAACACTCCAATTCTTCCACTTTCTCTGACACCAACACTCTGTGTGTTTGCCAGAAAGTGCAGACCAAGTACATATAGGTTACTTGCTCTGAGATCATATATTCTTTTCTTGACTGTACCTGTATTCCTTAGTGTGCATCTGACATCTAGTTCAGAGGACTAGGAATATCAAGTCAAGCCTATCATCTGTGCCACAGATCCCTTTGTTGGACTATCTGCATTCATTTCCTTATTCTGGATTAAACCCATTTGCTTTTGTGCAGGGAAATCCAATCAGCTTCTACCCAATTCCTTTTGTAAGTCCTTATAGGCAGGGGAATTCTCTAGCAATATTTGCTACCTAGTTTTGTGCATAGTATGTACCATCCTTTATTTTCTGTCTAGTCAAACATAGGACTAGAGGAACTCACTCAAACTATCTATTACTTTGTCTAGTCATATAAAAGACTAGATAAACCTTATCTACATACACTACTTTATCTGTCTTGCCAGATATAGTGGGACTTGTATTGTAGAACCTCAAAGTGAAGTTATCCACTGGGCTGTATAGCAGGTAACCTCCACAGACACCACATTATCTACCATGAAAGTTCGAAAAGTTGTAGACCACGAACTTGAGGTTGTTGGTAGCATTTAGTCTTAACAAAAGTGTAATTGTGGTGTCATTGCCTTTTGATCACTTTCATATAAGACACCTCAAGTAAGAAGATAATGGTCAAAGATGCCCACTGCTCCCAATGTGTGTCCTGAGCTGATGCCATCCACTACCATGGGAGGTGTGTTTGCCTGTATTTCTGCAGGAGGAAGAAAAAGCCCATCATCATCATCAATGTTTGCATGGCAGGATTTCCAAAGTAGTGGCATATTATTGTGGTTGAGGTGCTCTGGACTTGGCAGGTCTTTTAGGAGGGTAAGTATTAATGTTTCTACAGCATCCAACATCTTCTCATGGGTAATGCAAGGAGTATTCATTAACCACACAAAATCAGATGGTGACCTATCAGTCTCATCTCCCCAGGAGATAGAGAAGCACATACTATATAAGCTGGTCAGGAGGTTGGTGATGGCAGGGCAGTTGAGTTGGTCAGACAAATTCCCAAGGATCTCATCCTTGAAGCTAGTTCAGAATCTGTTCTACTTACAATATGCCATCTCCCTATCTGATTTCTTATGAGACTCAAAGATCCAGGTAAAACCACTGCCTACCTCCACCTTCTTTGTATAATATGGAATACTAAACCAGATACAGAGGGTGGTGAAGGATATGGATAGGGTCCCTAGGTCATGCAGAGGTTGTATAATTATATATTTTCCTAGTATTTATGTTATTATAATATCCATGCATGTGAATGGCCAAGTTCCCTTGATATTGACAGGTGAGCCAAGGCATTATGCATGGTCTAAGATTCTTACCATGGCATTTGTAGGGAGCTTTTCAATCTTGCTTAGACCCTTGTTTATCCAATCAGTAGGTATAAGGCCATCAGTGGCGCTGACAGGGGATAACTGGGTGTACATCCCACTGATCTATCTGTTCTCCAGCATCCACAGGGGGGGAAATTACATATTCATCCTTGCTAAGGCTTTCATATTCTCCTGTGAGGCAGTAGCATATGGCATCATCCTTATATGATATGGTATTGATGTGTGTCAGTGGGTTGACTCCCTTAGGTTTGCAGTAAACTCTAACATCAGCCTCCGTCAAGATAGACTCACTGTCCACCCTCTCAACTGCAGCAAAACTCCAATCAATAAGTAGCCTGCAGTGTATCTGAAAGTGAGTAACACAAGGGAAGTTTCTGAAGCTCAGCAGAACCTCATTGTCTGTTAACAGGCCAATCCAACCACACCTGACTGATCATCATCAAGTTCCAGATGCTGAGGTTGTGATGCAGCATCTGTCACTTGGTCTTCCCACCATCTATCGTACTGCTGCAAGCTTTCTGGTGTGCTGAGGAGTCCCATCAGGTTGGCAGCATAATCTCTGTAGACACAAGGTATCACTCACTGCAGATCAAGTCTCTTAGGACTCAAAGCAATTCCAAAACACTTCCAAACCAGAACATTGGGGTGCCTACTCAAAGCTTGCCCTTCAACATAGTGTGATAAATTATCTCTGGTAATGATAAGATTAGAATAGCCTCTAACTCAAGGCATCTTCATAATATTAATATAAATCCTAATGAATATTGTCACTGAGGCAGATATTGTAATAGGAATATGCATCTTCTTAACACTGCAAATTTGGCAGTCATCATAAAATTGCACATGATGTTTAACATCCGAGTACAAGTGAGGCCAATAGAATCTGTAGTGTATAATCTCACAAGTAGCTTGTATACCCTTGTGTCCTAGTCCTTCATATGCTTCATTAAGAATAGATGTTCTCTTGTTGGCTGTAAAGACAACAAAAAGAGGAGGTCGGTCTACTTATTGCTTGAGCATCTGTTCCCCATGGACAAAAGATTTGGTAGCCCATTGAACAAATTTCTTTCTTTATAATGTTCTAGCAAAATAAGGTGCTTCAAGGGTAGTAAGAAATTTGAAGATAGTCTGCAAACTTTCTTCTTGACTGGTGGTAGAAGCTAGGATAAAGGGTAATGAAATGCGATGGTAGGAACATGATGTATGAATGGATAGGGGATAGGAAATGTAAATGGATAGGAGATAGGAAATGTGATTGTATAGGGCTATATCATCAAGCAAGAATCTTCATCAGGAATAATCTCCTCGTCCAAAGCTAAAGGTCTCCTAGATAATGCATCAGGGCCTGTAAACTTGATGGCAGGTATGTGAATAAGAGTGAAGTCAAATAATAGTGTTCCTTGAATCCAATGGTTCATTGTTGTATTGAGTTAAAGATTTGGTTCATTAAGCATCCCTTTGATATATTTTGCATCAACTTCCACAATGAGGTTTTCTACACCTATGGTGTGAAGTCAGAAATGCCTAAGAGCTCGATAAAGTCCATAGAGTTCCAGTTTAGGCTGGGAATAGCATGACTTGGTTTCTTCCATAGGTAGAGAACCATAATATGCTGGTCTATGCTTTCCATTATTGTAAATCTGTGATAGGATAATTCCTATAGCCATAAAACTAGAATCCACTGACAAAATTACATGATTTTGGCAGGTATAGTCTATGCTATGCATAGCTGGAGCTGAACAAATCCTCTCTTTCAACATCTCAAATGCATCATTTTGTTTATCTCCCAAAATAAATTCTTCATCTTTCTTCCAGAGGTGAGTAATAGGCTTGGCTAATTCAGAAAAGCCTAAGATCCAAATATAAACAGCTCCACAAAAGCCCATGAATCCTTGTGCTTCTTTGACTGTGGTAGGAATAGGCCAATTAATGATTTTTCAAACTTTGTTCATGTCTAGAAGTTGTCCTTCTGAGGTACATCATTGTCCAACTATTAGGACATCTGGCAAACAAATCTGTATCTTTGTTGTAGAAAATGTAGTACCAACATCTTTGATATGGTGCATAATTCTATGAACATCAACAGCATGTTCCCAAATAAATCTTCATATACCAGGGTTTTCATCCAATACCTCTGGTTTATCTTCATCATCTGCATAGATAGACTTAGGTCCTTTGACCAGTAAGTCATTAATAAAAGCATTTGCAACATGTGGAATTTCATCTTGTAGTACAAAGCTGGTACACTTCTGAAATTCAGCAGATGTATTTATATATCCCGTAGGCAATGCTGTCAACCTTAGCAATCCTAGAGGAGTTGGGAAAGCTGTAAAGTCTCAACTCTCTGGGTGCATTTTTCTAGCATCAAATCCCCAGAACAAGTTGAAGACAGTGTAACATTGGCACCCTGCAAATGATTCTACAAAGTCATCCACAATAGGAATAAGGCCAGCATCATGTATAGAAATTTTGTTAAGAGGCTGAAGGTCATGGACTAATCACAGTTTTCCATTTTCCTTGAGTACACAGAACCAGTGAGAGTGATAAGTAGACTGGCTAGGTTCATATACTCCTGCGTTAATCTTTGTATGAAGTAAATCTATGACCTTTTGTTGTATACTAGGGGGAATAGGAATATTTCTGTATTCCTATGGCTCATGTGGGATGGTAGGAATGATATAGGGCATGAAATAGGATTCCTTGAGGGTACCATGGTTGGTTTCCTCAAATGCAAGTCCATCTTGATTTAAATGCATCACATAGTGGAATAATTTGACTTCTTCTGGCCATAGAAATCCAATAGAGTTGATATTGAGACTTTCCATGTGTTCATGGGTAAGTCTATCATCAGGAATGAATTCAAGGGGATTGGGAGTTAGAGGAGCCATAGTTTCTAAAGGATTATGTGGAAACTGCCTGAATACACAAGCATCTTGGGGAAATATACCAGAAACAGGTTTGACTTTTTTGTCAACTCACTTGTACATTGTAAGGATAGGAGTATAGGTAGGATCATTCAGATCAGAAGGTTGACAATCAAATAACAAATCTGAATCATCAAATTTTGACTTTGAATCACTAGGATCCTCTCAAGTGGTTATCGTGATAGTAACATCAAGAGGCTCTGATGAAGGCTCTTGACAATCTGTTTGATACATTATATAGTACTCTTCAAATGATTGTTTGTCTGGTATGTTTTTGGGATACACAAGTATAGGCTCTGAAGTAGATATCTCTAAAATGTTCTCACAAAGTATAGCAAAGCTAAATATACTTGAAGAATTACTTGTGAATTCCTTGGACTTTGAAAAAATATTTTTAAACAGATACACTGCATTATGAACTATGCTAGTACATAATGTCCCTAGTGACAAGGACACATAAGAGTAATCAAGGGAGTTTAGGTACAAATACAGGGTTATGAGACATAGGCCCAAAGAAATACCAAGCCCGAGACAACATAAGCAAAAGAAATTCAAGAGAAAAATTGTAGGTACAAATATACAAAAAAACAAACCAAGCAGATACAAATATACATGGTTGTGGAAGAAGAAAAAAATGAAAATGGAGCTTTGAAATAAAAATACACCAAACAAATAGGACAGTTTTTGGATTTTTGAAGAATAAAAAATAAAAAGATAGACACACATGAAAACAGACAGCACAAATATGCAGATTCAAACTCAAACTCAAGAAGGACAGTCACAAATATGTGGTGGCTAGACAATGACATCAGAAAGGGTTTAGCATCAGGATAGGGCATATGCAAAGCATCATCAATCATTGATGCGAGTTTGTGCTCACCATGAAATTTTACAACAGCAGCAATAGTTATGTCTCATCATCCAAAAAGAAAGGATTGATAAGAGGATATGAGGATTTATAGTATGAGGCAGGAATATGGGTCCCCATGTGATATGCTCTTCACATGTGAGAATAGTGAGCTGTTGTGCTACCTCAGTAATGATACAAGCTGGAACAGCATCTTTGACCAAAGCAATAACTCCTCGAGCATGAGCTCAATGGTTGATAAGCTCCTTGACTTGCTCAAACCAGTCTCATTTGGACCTAGGAGCAAGAACAGGATAAGGCGTGATGCTTTCAGGAGGACCATTGAAGTCTTCTGAAAGAATATTGGAGTTTGGGTTCCAATCATTTGCAATAAGCTGATCTTGACAATGTGCAAACAAGTGCATAGCCTCTACAGCATCCGAAATAAAAATTGTATGGGTGTTGTCAATAGAAAGTAGATCAGAATGAAGGTAGTCATGGACTAGATCCTCCATTTTGGTAATAGTCCCAAAAAACTCATCCTAACTATAACAAGGATCATGCAAAATGTATGGAGGTGGAGGTGATAATGATGTGCACATGCCATCCTCAGTAGGCTTCACACGAATAGATTGGTACATGTTGACCCATTCATCCATCAAAATAATGGGTGTTGACACTGTAGAGTCGGGGAAGGTCAAACAAGGCTCAAGAGATGGATTAAAATTCCAGAATTGAGGGTGTGAAGAAGTTTGATTAGACTCGAGTACACTAATGTGTACATCAGTACTACTGTCCATCACACCATCAATGAGACTAGTGTATGTTGTCTTGCTACTTAAGGGTCTTATATAATGTTGTATATCATGACAACACTATTATACACAGAAGATGTCTTGCCAGTCCTTAAGTACATGGTCTACAACTTTTCTAGTTTTCATGGTAGATAATGTGGTGAGTTCTTGGGAGGATTTAGTTTGTTGTCCTCTTCTTGTCTTTGGGTAGTTGTACCAATGTAATACAATTGTATTCCTGTCTGTGTTTTAAAAAAAAGGGTAGGTATGTTTCACCCTAGTAGGTTGTGTTTCAACTTTGTCATGTTCTCCTGAGGTTTGTGTCTCTCTTTCTGTTGAAAGGGAGGGTCAAAATATGTATACATAAAGCTAGACTGAGAGCTGTTCAATGGTTGTATAAGATGCAGTTATACAACAGTTTAGATAAGATGATGACAACAATAGTTGTATAGTGATCACGGTATACAACTATCTGATAATACGATAGTTATACAGTCAACCTTAGTAAGGATCCATTATAACTTTATTGTTTCAATAACAAAAGTCAACCGTTGATGTTAATAAGTCCCTTTAACGAATCAATGCAAGGATGGTGACGAGTATGGCTTTAATGATCAAATAATATAGTGTATACAGTTAATCCCCTGTAAGGCAGTGTATAACTATAAAAGAAAATACTGAGTAAGCTTACTTCAAGGCACTACTTGGCCTGCACTTTAGATCTTATGTAATCTCACTTTTTTGAGAAGGTATAAAGTGGGAAGTTATATTTTTGGGTGGCAAAATGGGGCCCTTTTATACCTTTTTGGGATCCCCTTACATAAGCAAGATTGGATCTCTTGCTTTAGATCTACATTTCTATATAAGGTAATCCTAACAAAGTAATTACAAATGGCAGGAACCATTTGAAATTGAGGTGAGTCATTTTGCCATTTGAGTCAATATGAGTCATATTGCCTTTTATAGCCATGTATGACTAAACAAATACAAACCAGTAAATTCACTAGTCACATGATGTGCTGACAAAAATGGTGGCTGAAAGAAACAAAACAGAAATAAACAGAAGTGTGGCTGAACAAAGCCCAAACACAAATAAACAAACTGAAACATACAGAAGGTCACATGATCACTAAAAATACAAGGTAAGATCAATCTGAGAAGTAAGAAACTAAATGAATCAAGGAAACTAGAGGCAACTCGGTGACAGCAAAGGACTAGACAATCTCTCGTACCTTTCCTTATCACACTCTATATGACAGGTATGGTATCAGTCACATTCCATGCATGACAATGTGTCCACAGGTGCATGCATACAAGTCTCAGGTGTGACTGAAGGTACAATAGCAGCAAGTGGAGACATATCTCATTGAGATGCTTTGATAAGTGTCAAAGGATGTCCTCTAATGAGATATGGGAGTTCAGTATTGAAAGGTCAAAGTTTCACATCCAAAACATCAACATTTCATGTCACATTTGGTATGGGCACTTTGACTAAAGGTTGAATAATATTAGTAGTCAAATCACACAAATGTTTAAATATACCCTTCCTGTCATTACACAAAATGTTTGAGTCCTGTTTGACAGGTGTAAGGGTAGGAATAGCATGTGGATTGAAAGCATTAAGGATGAGCGACATGTTTGTGGATGAGTTGTGATGAGTAACATTGTCACATTTGTGCTTTAGAGAAGGTCTGGGTGACACAATGATGTTTGACATTGAATTAATGTCAAAAACATTGGTATAATTTGAAGGAGAGGGTAAATGATTAGAATTTGGACTGTTCATCTCAAATTTTGAGTATGGAGGGCCCATGCATGATATTATGAATGTGGATGAATGCATTTGAGTAAGTGAAGGGTCCATATGCATTGAATCACCATCATAAATATTGAAAACACTGGTAGAATTTGAAAAGATGGATGACTGATTAGAATCTGGACCATTCATCTCAAATTTTGAGTATGAAGGGTCCACACATGATGTTACAGGTCCAGATGAAGGTTTTCAAGCCAATGGAGGGTCTGTATGCATTGAATCAATGTCATTTTGAAGGGATGGATGGTCCACACTCAACAAAACAATATTCAAAGGGTCTGGGTGCATCAAATTGATGTTAGGAGGATCTTGGTACATCAAATTGACATGTGGAGGGTCTATAAATGGGAGATCATTACGAGACACATCCAAAAGTTTGAGATTTGCACTGCAAGGCACAACAGATGCAAGCACTGATGAAAAAACACATCTAAACTTAATTAAACATTTAAAACTCAAAAAATATGATAACACACCTATACCAGTCCTCTCCCAATCATCTCCTAAGCTTTTGTCCTCCCTGGCCCTAAGTCTGAGCCAGATCCACTAGAGATAGAGTCCTGAGCAGCTGGTCCTTGAGACATTGGAGAGGCAGCTCCAAAATAGGGCTTGTTGATGGTAGAAGGATGGGAAGAGGCCTCCCCTGGTCCTGAAAGGACAGGGGAGTAAGCAGGTGTTGTAGGATAAGTGAAATGTGGGAAGGCAGCCAGTACATGAGTAATTAAACACAGAGATAAGGTTACAGCATTGTTGTCATCATTTGAACTAGAGTCAGATTCTGCAGAGGAAGTGTTCTCACTCTCTGAGGCTGAACTATCAGTCTTATCCTCAGAGATGAGCAAATCTGCATCAAAGTGATTCTAATGAAGTAGTTTCTCTGCTATGGAAATAACCTTATCAACAGCAAAAGCTATAGACAAATCCTTGTCAGGATCCTTTGCTAGAAGTTGACCTTTAATTTTAGAGCATAATCCCTTCTGAATTCCTTCCCAGAAATAACCAGTATACTCTTCTTTTGAAATTTTCTTTGCAGATTGAAGCCAGCCTGCAATAGTAATAGAGCCTCAGACATATTTCTTCCAAGCTGCTATAGTAGGAATACATTTTCGCCTCATAGACTTGACATAAGAAAATAAGTCCTTCCTTTTGTATCATTTTGTATCCAGATCAGCATCATAATACTTGAGAATATCTGCCTTGAGTTGATCCTAATCAGAATTCTCATATGAATCCAATCCTTCAATAAACTTGGTAACATGATGTGAGGTGTACTGTGTTACAGTCTCATATCTCTCCTTTTTGTCAGTGACTTGGTGATAGTCACATAACTTTTCATAGTGCTTGATAAACTTCTTGACTTTGGTGAAGTCTCCTTTGAATTTCTTGGGTACTGCCTTACTACCTGGAATTGGCATAGTAAGGATAGATAATGTTATATGTGTAGACATTATGGGGAGCAACTATAGGCTCAGTGTGGATAGGAATGGGTAGAGTTCAGAGTTGGAAATATTTGAATATACTTGAAGTATCCAATGAAACCTTCCTCACAGTGGGCTCAATCTATTATTGCAGATGGACACAGAAGGCAAGGATTAGACATGTAATTTTTTTTTTCAGTTGCACAATGTAAATTGTCCTTCAGGCTTTGGCATGTATTGTATAGAATTTGTCCAATAAAATTTTCAGTTCTATATATATGAGCCTCACCGGAGGCTGTACAAGTAAATCCTTATAATAATCTGTCATTTCTACTGCCTCTGCATCACACACTTCAAGCAGAATATTCTCCCTCTTTCTGGTCAGGTCTCAAAATATGTTTATAATGCAATGTTGAACCTAGTCTCTATGGAAGATCATCTAGATGTTGCAAAGACACTTAACGTCATTTTATGGAGAAACCGCAAAGCCAAAGGTACTTTTTTTTGTGTATTGAAACATTTAACTCTGAACATAGACAATAGCATGGTTGAAAGACAAAGAGATATGTTTTGCCTGCAATATACTGATCCATGAGTTTGATACCTCTTTACATATGGAAAGCCTAGCCATCCACCATGAACAGAAATGAATAAGCTCATCATAACATGAGTCAGAATGGAATTAACTAGCAGGTATCATGCATGTTTACTAGTATAATATTCAGACAATACCAAGTATTGACTTACACATTACACATGATATCAACACTCAAGACCATGAGGCTACATGTGTGCATCATGCAAAGCAAGTTGTTGGTCATTACAGTGAGCAAGTATCCTATTGGGTCTTATTGGACATAAGCTTACCTGTGATGTATAGTACACTTGCAACAACTGCACCTCCACAAATATATGCACTTGGATGATCAACCAACATCTACTATAAACACATCTATTATTAGTAACCATGCCAGCACCTCACTGGCAATAACACCAATACCAAGTGCAGACAATGTCATGGAGTGGCCAAGGTTCAACTACATGTTCACCTCCACCACCAAACTCACAACAACAGAATTTGAGAATGAAACTAATAATGAGACTGATAGAAAAGATCTAGTACCACTCTCATGCCCTCATCTTTCAGCATACTCAAGTATACATTGACACTCAATGCTAACATCATTAACTATCATATTGCCAATCAATCATCAATCAGCTGTTGATCTAGCAACCAAAGGACTGACCTCATGTATAGACCCAAGTCTCCATCCCAGTACATTCAGTACCCTGTATGGCACTCTGTAATAGGTCCAAGATATTGAAGTAGAAGAAGATAGATGAGGGTACAAGCAAAAACAAGTGTATGGAGTACATATACTGGCATTAATATCACAAAATTATTTGATAGTGTGATGTATG
Source organism: Suillus weaverae (assembly GCA_016767475.1). Lineage (NCBI taxonomy): Eukaryota > Fungi > Basidiomycota > Agaricomycetes > Boletales > Suillaceae > Suillus > Suillus weaverae. The sequence goes on from MU179312.1 coordinate 413,586, forward strand.
TTAGTAGAGCTTATTAGAAGTATATACATGTGAATGTTATTAAATTATTTGATAGTGTGATATATGTTAGTAGAGGTTTCCATAGTGGATTTTTGAGGAGGCACCTAGTGAGGTCTACTGGAAGCAGAGTTTCTGTGAAGGATTTTTGGAAGGGCACACCCAGTGAGGTCTACTAGATGCAGGGTTTCTTTATAGTGGATTTTGAGGGAGGCATCCAGTGAGGTCTACTGGAAGCAGGGTTTCCATAGTGGATTTTTGATGTTGGAAGGATGTGCCCACTGACTAAATGATGACCAGCAACATGATGTACAGTGAGCATGAAGACAAAAAAACAAGTTTGTATGTGTATCTATGATGATTGAAACTAAATAGCCCAAAATGTAAGCTATGTGGTGTGCAAACACAATCTGGCTGAGTGTATATAGAAATATCCACCTAACCAGCATATTGAGTCTTTGCTCTGCCTAGCTGCTATTCTTGCAAGCAAGAGTGTTTGACCCTAAAGGAGTCTGCTGTCTTGTATAAGTTGACTAGTAAATACTATGCAAGGAGACAAAGTTTGAAGACAAAAATATTGTATCTGAAGAGGTTTGGGAAGTGGAGAGTAAGGGAAAGTAAAGGAAATGTAAGGAAAGTATCAGGACTAGGTTTCAGAGGCAAGGAAACAACAAGAAAATAAATGATGAAAGTCTAGAGGCAAAATAAACAATAACCAAGTATTTTGACTAGGGTCAACTAAATACTTAGCATAGGGGTGATCAAGTATCAGAGAATTTACCCTCCTACTAGATGATGTGCTATATAGTCACCCCAGCCCTATTTAACTAGCTACATGAAAGTCTGAAGGTACATAGGAAAAAACAGTAGCAAAATATTGGGTCTAAAGCTATGTAAAAGGCCATGAGGTGCTACAGCCATGTGAGAATACATATAATAACACTGTCTACTGCTTTAGTCAATGGGAAAATGAACTACATACCAGTGGGGTTAGACAGGACTGGACTGGACATAGGGTGAACAAGTGTGCAGGAAGTCTGACAAGTCCAAAGGTAAATAGTGTCAGGTCCAATGTAGAAAGTATTAGAGATGTTTAAGGTAAGTGCAGACCAAGTGGACTGTCAACATACTTCATAAAATAACCTCAGCCTGGAATCTTTCTCTACATTGTTGTAGGTAGTACAACATAGCTGAGAAAGCAGCTGGTATCTGTAGGGTGAGATTTGCCTTGCAATATGTTTGATCCTTAGGGGAAGAAAAGTGAGTGATTATCCACTGGTGCTTGTCAATTCTGGTGAAGGCATAGGGCACATGAATGAGGCACTATAGGTGCATGAAGTCACACTTAGGAAGTGGAAGTGAGTGAAAGCAGTATGTGTGACTTAAGAAAGGCATAAAGGTATGAAGATATGAACTGAATAATTACCACTAGCAACCAACTTGCTGCTAGGGCTTATAACAAGGAATTCAAAACATAGTGTGATACTCAGTACTTGAGACTGTAGCTGGTAATTGTAGATGGTAAAAGGTAATATATGTAAAAGTTAGAAGGTAAAATGAACATAGCTCTATGTAATGTTCATATAAGCACACCCTCAGGGTGCAGAGCTGAAAAGGGAGCACTAAGAGTATGTAAGTAAGGGTCCATGATAAGATAACTATGATATGATGATGATATAAAGTATAAAATATGCACCAGGGAACTTGGTTGGATATGAATGGATACTGCTGGATGTCAGGCAACATAAGGTGCTTAGGCACAGGAAATGTGCCTATGTCACATGCATGCCACATTTGTATCACCTCTATTGTTTATATGTTGCTTTTGTTGTGTGAGTGTCATCTTACATGTGCAAGCTACTAGGCAGTCTCTCACATCATAATATGAGCCATACAAGGCCACAGAGACTCAAGTCTCTACACAACCATACTATATATGTCAGCATATTCCCGCAATATGTCCTTTAACAGCAACAAGAGCATGTTTGTGTCTGACAAAACCCTTCTCCCACTAATTATAAGAGTTGGAGATAGCCTGATGTGTTTGATTTGCACTGCTTATGTTAAGTGAGACATTTCCAAATTCTGATGAACAATATAATCACATGAATCATCAACTTTTTATTGTCTCTGTGTCCTCTATTGTCCACCTGCTTGCTGGTTATTGCTTCTTAACTTTAATAATACAGGTGACTTGGTGGCCTAGGATGAATAATATCCATCAGCAGAAAAACAGGAGCAAAGTGAGGTGCATGCGCAGCATGCATGGTGAGCAGAGAAAGGTATAATAAACTAGAAAAAGGAAATGCACTTGGATAATGATGTTGATAGTAATGGAACAAGAAAGCTACATACATATGACTTTGTAGCATCTCTTACACAGTATAACCACAAAAGTTTGAAAGCACATGAAATGAGCAGGTCTACTTGAGCTTCTGGAACTGTGCCAACTGAGTCAGCCAGACTTACATGGCATTTTGATACCATACTTCTCAAATACAACTCTGCAATGGTCATAAGTCAGCAATGCTGAACCCTAGTGTCAAGGTGTATTCAAATAGAAAAGAAAAAATCGTTTGGCAGATTTTGAACCTACACTGTCTAAGAGAAACAGATTTGCATTCTGTTGCAGTAACCACTTGGCTAATACCAGTTATAATAGCTTCTGAGAAAACTATTCATGAGTGATTGTCAAGATGTGCTCCAATAGAAAAAAAACTTGTTATCAACAGGTTTTGAACCTGCACAGTTCAAGAGGAACAGATTTGAACTCTGGTAACCACTTGGCTAAGACCAAACTTCCAAGGAACTGCCCATGAGTGAATCTTCAAGGCATGTTCTACTAGAGTTTGATTCTGTTATGGTCACCACCTGACTAAGACCATCTATGAGTGAATCTTCAAAGCATGTTCCAATAGAAAAAAAATCTTGTTATGTTGGCAGGTTTTGAACCAATACTGAGTACTGGCACAGTCCAAGAGACAGGTTTAGATTCTGTTGTGATAATAACTTAGTTAAGCTCAGTTAGGATGGACCTCCATAGGAACCAGCAAATCTTCATGGTATGTTGTGATAGAAAAAATGTTGTCTAACAGGTTTCAAACCTACACAGACACAGATTTTGAATCTGTTGTGGTAACCACTTGGTCAGGACCAGTTAAAATAAATCCCTGATGAAACCATCCATGAATGAATATCAAGGTGTGTTCTAAGAGACAAAACATTACCATTAGCAGGTTTTGAACCTGCACTGTCTAAGAGAAGCAGATTTCAATTCTGTTGTTGATTGTGGTAACCACTCTGCCCAGGATGCTCATATGAACCTTCAAAGAACTGTCCATGAGTACTTGAGTGCTAGTGATAAAAGGGAAAATAGTTTATCACATCTGCACCACCCAAGAAGGTAAATTTCTAATATGTTTGAAGCTTGAAGGATCCATCCATAAGTGAATGTTCAAGGCATGGTAAAAGGGAAAAGACTCTTGAGTAGGTTCTCAATGTGCAGCATATTTCTGTCCTATCATACTTATCACTTTGTGCTGCCAAAGTCTGGTTCAGTTAGGTCCAATGATTGCCCTATATTTGTGAATCCCAAACCTAACTATCAGTTAGGTTCAGGCAAGAAGGCTGAACTATGGACTAGACACCTACAAACATGTTCAGAACATGTTTAAACCCTCAAACTCTATATTTTAATTCCAAAGAAAAATCAGAAAAATTACAAGAAAAATGACAACAAATTTGTATATCATGTATGCCATGCTTCTGTTCAGGGGAGCATGAAACTGCAGAGCTGAATAATTCTCTACCCACTGAGGAAAATCAGTATCAAGCCATGAAATGCTGGAGAGGTCTCACTGTTAAAGTGCTGGGGACCTTGTCCTGAAAACACAAACACAAGTGGAGGAGTGCAGGGAGCAAGAACAGGCTCAGTGAAACAAGGGAGAGAATTTATCAAAGTGATTATATAAGAATGCCAAGACATAGACCTGGATTGATATCTGAAGCTGAGGTTGCTGCTACAGAAGGTAATTTCTCACTATCTATTTATAG
>MU179312.1:425306-582224 GCA_016767475.1 Suillus weaverae
GGATTCAGACATAAAAGTATGTGGAGTCAAGCATCATTCATACCTTGCGCTGGCATTCATGACATTTTGTTCATAGCTTCAATACCTGTCATTTCTTTCCCTTCTCTTCATGGGTGCGTTCATCGTATTTTCACTTGTAATTTCTGAACTTATCCTTAGCAAATGCAAGTATATCGGACTTGTTGAACTTGACATCCTTGTGGGTCAAGTTAAAGGACTCCTTGTGCTGTGTTTCTGCTGTGAGTTGTTGTGGATTTTCAGAAGTACGATCACTTACTGTCTGCTGTTCTGACCACACAATCTCTGCAGCTCATGTGCATATGGTGTGATTCTTTGGGGCGCTAACATCTGCTTGGAAATCAAGTGTCAATATGTGGGCTCGGATCTCATTCTCGTCAGAGTTGGAGTCATCTAATTCACTTTTGTCATCAGAGTCCTTGGCCTTCCCAATTTCAGAGGTAATAATTCCAGTGAGATTATATATCACTACATGGATACACGCCTGAGCTCAGCCTCTTTTTAGCACATATACCCAGTTGTATTTGATAGGCATGTACCTGGAGTTCAGAGTGAGTCATTTTTTGTGCTGCAGTTAACTGATCTGTCTTGACATGCAGGATAAATTTGTCATCCTTCCTTGCCTTCTTCTGGTAGTGTACTGATTTGTCATCGCCCTCATCATCAGCTTGATCCCCTTCATCACTATGGGGCTGCTTGAAGGCATTCTCAAGATTTTCAAGCCTCTGGAGGACCTGCTGGAGTGGCTGCTTGAGTTGTGGGTCTATAGCAGAAGGTGTGGGTGGCAGAGCAGGAGGCTGGGGAACAATCTGTGGTATGTGGTGCATTGGATTCATAGCCTGCATCGAGCTGAGTATTGCTATTGCATTAGGTCCTAAAGCAGCAAGGAGTAATTGAGCGGCTTGCAGATCTAGACCTCCAGGGAGCGGCACAGGTCCTGAAGGCATGTGAGGCTGTGGGACATGTTGTTGGTTGACCTTATCCTGTTGTACCATTGTGGGGGAGTGGAAAGAGAAGCAAAAGACGGACCTGGCATGTGCTAGCTTGTAGATATATCTAGATCTATTAAAATATTTTGTTGGTTCAATATGGATATACACATGCTACTTCCATCTGACCACTCTACCTGTGACACCATAGGTACAGCTCTGACAGACCATTAGTCCAAACCCCCAGTTTCTAGACCTTTTCTGGCCCTCTGACCAGCTTGTACATATCAAATACATCACCTTGCTCGTATATATGCACAGCTTGGGTGTCAACATCTGGCTACCTGCGGGAAATCAGACTATTCATTGATTGCTATACAGTATCTATCTCTAGGGGGCAAAGGCTTTGTACAGCTGAAGCACCGGTGTTTGCTGCAGCCATTCAGGGCCTGGATACCCAGACTCAGAATGCAGTGATTTGTTCCTTGATTCAGGTGTAGGACTATGAATATGAGAGCAAGAGTGAGAGTGGCTTGTCTATGTGGTGGTCACAAGGAAGGATATTTACCAGGAGATGGTTCATGGGAGGTTGAACCATGGGATGTACTTGAAAGCAGAGATCTTAAGTGAGCAAAAATGGTTGTTGACCAAGTTTGGGAGTATCAATAAGCAGATGGTCTGCAAGAGGTAGGATCATGATCTCTGCTAGAACACGGTGACTCTAAGTGAGTAAAAACAGTTATTGACCAAGTGGGGAGCACTGACAAGGAGATAGTCTACAGGAGGTGAAACCACAAGGTATGCTTGGGTGTGGAGATTTGAGCAAGTGAAGGGAATAAATGTCAATGTTGAACTCACCCACAAGGGGAACCAGCCTTTGCAGATGGTACTGAGGTGTGCATTGAGGAGACTTAAGGCAAGTGGAAGAGGTACATTTCTCAAGGGACTGATGATGAGGCGCCTATAGTGTAGCAAATTAGAAATAACAAGATTCAATTAATGAGAGCTTACATTTTTGAGTGAGTATTGACAAAAAGACCTTGAATGAACAGAAGTGCTATGTGTCAGGGTATGGCCACAAGAGTACTAGAGCAAATCAGTGAATGCATGCTTTATTTAAGCAAAGGCACACACTTGATAAATGGGTTGGGGAAGGAGCCTTATGACATCCGTTCTTCACTTGATGGTGTTCAAGGACATCATAAGGAATCACATATTCATACTCATTCTTGTATCTATGCTGGCTTTGATCAAATTCCATTGAGTCATCACCATCACCACCTATGAGTAAATCAGTAAAGCTGGACCATCATCATGTTTGTTGAAATCACCATCAACTGCTTGTCTTTCATCTTATATCTCATGTTCATTAGTGCTCTTCCCTTACTCATCAAAATCATCCAAGTCTCCCTGTCCCCTACAATTTTCCAAATCCTACTCTGCAACTTCACTACTAGCTTCCTTGTAACTGTGACTGATGGGTTGGCTTGCCTGGGACTGAGGCAGCTTGAAACCAAACCTATCTGAAGGGTGACCCATAGGGGATGAGTGCATTCACTCTCTGGCTGTGCAGAATCAGATTCAATAGAGCTCTTTAAAGTGCTGGCCTAACAAATATTTATTAGCTGGGTACTTCCAATGAAATCAAAAAAAAAATGCAGCAACTTTTTTCTCGAGTCTCTTGAGTTGCAAAGAAGTCATTGGATTTTCTTTGGAGCTGCTTATATTAAGATTATTTGATGCCTTCATTCAGCTTGCTGGGGCTGCTAGAATTTTGCTAGTTTTTTGAAGTTGTATAATATGACCACCAACACCTTGCATAGACTGTGAGCTTTGTCGAGCAGGTTCAACATCTGCTTGTACTACCTTGGCTCCCTTCCAAGTTGACTTATCACCTGAAGAATCTTGTCTGGTCCTTTTCTTGGGAGGCATGGAGTGAAGAAAACAAAGCTATAAGGTGATCAGTAATTACTTAAATTGTATTACATAAGCTACCCAGCACTGGGACTTGTTTGCAGGAGTTAGAGGTTATGTTATATAGAGGATTTATAAGGGAAGATGGCATAAAAATCTTAAGCTTTATGTGAAATAAGATAACTAGTTAGTGAGCCAAAGAAATTGCTCCTCTGCATTAGCACTTCCTGCCTTTCGAGAAGAGTTACATGTAGTCAAACACAGTAGATATACTATTACACCTGCTTCTTCCACTTAGAACAATGACATGCACTAGGAAGTCCATTTGGACCAGCAGACGGCAATAATGGGAGTGCAGGAGGAAGCATCTCATTCTTTCACCTAGGGTGATGCAGTCAAAGACAAGTCTCCTGGATCACAAGTCCAGAAGTGGGGGGGAAGGGGAATGAAGTGGTGGCACCATGGTACCAGAAGCTGAAGGAGAAATTATATCCCCAATAACAGATGTCATTAATAGGAGTTCAGAAGGCTATGTCTGCATTTTCCATTCCAAATGATGGGGTCAAAGATAAGTATCCTGGGTCATAGCTTCAAAGGTGAGGGGAGGAAGAGAAGCAGGGGGTGAGAAGTGGGGTGATGAGGACACACAGGAAGGGGGAGAGAAATAGGGGGAAGAGTGGTGACAGATGATGCTGGCAAAGATGCAATACTTAGCAATGTCAGGTTACTCAGAAGACTCTAAATTCTCTGCTGTTGTATAATATTTAAGATTTCCTTGTGAGATAACTCCTGTTTATTGTAGAGTGTGTCCCCAATTGCCTTGCACTATTCTTCAAGGATGGGGTAGCAAGCCCAAAAGTACAGAGTCAGATCACTTCTCCATGAGAAATTCTTTCTTTAACAATCCACTAGTCCCAAGACCATCTGTGTCCATTGTTAAGTAAGCTTTGCACCATCTAGAGGTGTTGATAGGTTGCACTCCTTTGGCCAACACTTTATCACCAGGTCCTTCATATGACTCCTACTGCTGCTTGAGCATTTTGAGATCAGGGAGTGCGCTAGACACATTGCTGAGGTTTGTGAACTTAATGTTGTCCAGCCAGCCTGTGATTATGACCTGGTAACATTGAACCACATTATGGAAGTAGTATGTCCATTGCATGATGGCATGAGGCTCACCAGTGATCTCTTCTATTAATGGAGGTAAGTGATGCTGTTATCATGGAAGTAAATGGACTGATGGAGTCCAACATTAATGAGCCGGTGGATTGAGGTGTGTGTGTCAGAGATGAGCTGTTGATGACTTTTCCTGGCACCTGTAAATAAAATAGTGTTAGATCACAGGCAATAGCATTGACAATGAGAAAATTTGAATCTTTCATCCCTTAAATGGCAAATCCTTCCATCTCGCTCACAAAATCCTGATTATCAATCCCCATCACCAAACATATGAAATTTTGAACACCCTCGGTGGCAAAGGTAATTCCCTATAAAGGGAGATCCATTGAGCCATGTGTGGTGAATAAAATGCTCTCAGCACTGGTATGACATTTAAGACTGTTAAGCTAGAATGAATAAAACCGAGTCAGCAAGATTACAACATGAAAATTTCATAAACCTCTGAACCTCATTCTCAACAGTGTTCAAAGTTTGAGTGATATCATTTACCTTCAACTTCATCAATATATGCACACCAAGAGTCTTAGTCTCCTTCTGCTCTGCAAACCCCTTCAAGAGGTCCTCCTGTTCTTGTGTTGACAGTGCATCGCTTTATATAGCAGTCTAAAAAAAGAAAAACTTACAGTTTTCTTTATCCTGGCTTTTCTTCCAGCAAAACATGTTCCAGAGATTTGGCTTCAAGCACCTCAAGTGTAGTGTACTGCAACCAAAGTACAACTGATTTTGGACATGTCAGATGCTCTTCTGGTGAGATCCAGCAATAGTCTTCATAGCCTCATCAATCTGGTTCCAGGCATCATCAAGGGCATCCTTGCTGTGCAACCTTGAGTGCTGCTCATGCTTCTTTGCTCAGCATAACCTTTGGACATCTTTGAGGCAGCTGGTTATGATGAGACATAACACTGCACTTCTTTGCATAGAATGATTCAGAGACCATCTTCTATGAAAGGGGGGGGGGGGGATCTAGACATCAGAATATTGTCAGTATGGAGCTAAGACTTTTAACACACCAAAAATAAAATTATGTCTGTATGTTGGTATTCCAGGAAGTGAGCTAATATTGAGCCTATAGAACAACTTCAAGATCTAGTACATAAACAATAAACCAAACACATAAAGTGCACACAAGAAAACCAAAATGCCAAGAATCTTCAGAATGATGGTCAGTATAGTAAGCAGCAATAATGAATGAGGCTAAACATGAAAAGGGACTATTAATATGGAGACCAGTGCATGAACAAATTACCAACCTTTACAGCATCAGGGTTTAGCGCAAATCCCTGTAAGTCAGTAAGGAGAGCCTTGGCCAACAGGGATACATGTTCATAGCTAAGGTCCCACTTCAGAGATCTAAAAACTGCCTCCCATTGGCTGCTATGGATGGTACTGGCTAGCATTTGCAATTTTGGCAGAATATCATCCCCAAGTTTCAGGGGTGACCTTCTCAATAGCACAATGGTATGAAAAATGCTGGAGATGAGGGATGGCAAACTCCTGAGCAAACACTTGGGCCCAAACAGCAAGATCTCCATCAATGCACTTAGGTGTTGTTTGCAACTTGTGGGAAGTAATATAGATGTCCAAGGGCATTTTCTCAGGTAAGAATTTTGGACCTGCTGCCATACCAGCACAGCAGATAATATGTAAGTGAGATGCCACTGTCAAGGTGATCTTGAAAGTTGACCTATCAAAAGAATCAGAAAAGATAATCAAACTTGATACTTGAACTTACCGCATCAAATATGTCCTGCAGCCTCACTTCTAGTAGGTCATCTTGTGTAAGGGTCCTCTTGTCCATCTCTTCCATGGGAGGATTGAATGAAATGTAAGATGGGTGAAGACCCTTAGGTGTCCTCATCTGATAATGAGTACCATTGACATGCATGTCATGCCTAAGCAGCGCCCTAGCAGCTGCTTGGCATTCGTTGTTGCTGAAGCCCTCCGCAAATGTTGACGAGTGAAGAGCAGCAATGCTAGCCAGATTAAAGCGACCACAGCTCGCCACTTGAGCTAGAGATGGCATAGCTTTAGAGAGTGTTTGCTTGGTTGGTTTGATGGAAGTGGTCATGGTTAGAGGTAGCCTTGCAGTCAAATCCAAACAAGTGCATGACAGTGTTGTATTTAAACGTAAGTAAGCACAAGTGATACACAAATACTGATAAAAGGTGCAACACACAGATTGGGTGCATGGTGGATGATTAATTGCAGGATGTTGATGGCTGTCAGAACCTGGGCAGTCTGCTTGGTCTGTTTTCCATCAATGAATGCTTGTTGTGGGGTGACCTAGATTAGATGTACAAGTGATATACAAATACTGATAAAAGGCATGACACACAGATTGGGTGCCTGGTGGATGATTAATTGCAGGATGTTGATGGCTGTCAGGACCTGGGCAGTCTGTGGCTTGGTCTGTTTTCTGTCAATGAATGCTTGCTGTGGGGTGACCTAGATCTGCTTGGTTTGTTTTCCATCGATGGATGTCCAAAAACATGTAAACATCGGGACACTTTTTTGAGCCACTGTAGATTGCAAATCCAAATAGAAGCTCGCATGGAGACTGTATAGCAAGAAAATCTTGAATGTATTCAGTGGAGAATGGTTACATATACAAGACAGTCAGTCAATAATGGAATGTAAGTAGTCCGTCATGTCCTCTATCGCTGCCTCATGTTCCTCTCAATTAATAGCTTCCATATTATCATAGTCTGATCTGATGATTGCCAGAACATCATCTCTGTCCTCTTGTGGTGCAGGGATATGACCAGCTGTGCAGTAAAAAAATATTGGCATGAGTTAGTATGAAATTGGTACAGTACTTGAGATATACCATTCAATACATGATCATTCACAGTGAGTTCAAGGCAGACACCAACAGTGTTGACTCCAGAGAATCTGGTGAGACTTGAAATCTGATCTAAGCAATATGAGTGTACAACATTGACAGCCACTCATAAATGCCACTGGTGCTTCAACTCGCTGCCAAGCAATGGGTCTGAAATAAGCAGGTTGTGTATGATACCAGCTATCTGAAGTTCCTCATCATGAATGACTGTGCACAGTCAACAAAATTCAATGTTGAGCCAGACAATTTCTTCACCCGCTTGGAGAAGCTTAAAATATTTTGATGTGGCTTCTCAATGAGCTGGCTTAGCCCAATCATTGCTCCTGATGTCCACATGTGAGTGGCATAAAAGGTCAAACTCAGCAAGAAAACTGTAGTCTGTAATATCCTTCCACAAAATATTTGGACATGGTGGATTCAGGGCTGCAGCCTGAATGTTGTAGCGAGTAATAGCCTTCCGAATAGTTTCAGAATGCCACCGTAAAGCCTTGCTGATTTGCTGCTGTAGTTTATAGCCTAAAAGAATATATTAGCACTGGAGAACACATCAAACCAAATTTACCTATGCTGGACAATGACAACTTCAAGAGTTCAAACAACCTCATGATGACAAGCTGTTCTAGCTCATCAAGTGCTACATGATATTTACTGAGTAATGCTTCATCTTTGAAGTGGTTGTATTCCTTGCCACCGATCTCCCATTGTGTATCAATGCTTAGCTGAACCTCTATATGGGCCACAAGCACCTCCACATGCTGCAACTTTGCATAGGATGAATCCACTCCAACATGGGCAGCCATTAGTACTTGATTGATCTGCCTTAAACTGCTAGTGGGGATTTTGGTAAGGGTGTTATTAGTGGCTTCATGAGCCAAGTCCCAATCAGCCCTGAGTGAGTCATTCATCAGGGATGCTATTAACAGTAAGATTGAACTTGCCTTCATTCAGCAAGTTCACCCAGGACCTCAACATAGCAGATACAGAGGTTGTCTTTCACAGGTAGCTCCTTCAAACTCTCAAGATAAGCGCACTCTTCATGAAGGAATTGAGGGAAGTCATTGTCAGTGAGTTGTAGCTCAGCTTTGATGACTGTTAGCTCAGTGGTGAGGGTTGCAATCACCTTCAATGCTTCCCGATAATGATTCCATAAAAAACTACCTATCAGACAAATGTAGAACATGTCAGCATTGCAATTACCAAACAAATGTTACAAACTTAGGGCAGCATATTTGTCCTTATCCCAAAATGTGAAGTGTTCTTTGATGGATTGGTGCCGATGGAACAGACTTGCATGTCTGGTGCTCTGAGCAAGTTCATTTGAAGCTGAGAAGATGTATTCGCACCCTTCACCTTCACTATGTCCTGTTCCAGGAATATACAACAAATACCAGTGTAACTGACATTTTCAGTTGTGGGCATGGCCATGAAAGGGACCAACCATCATTTGGAAGCCAAGGTTATCCACTTGAGGCACCAAGGAACTGCTGCCCAATGTCTTTGAGAACGCACATCCAATATCATAAGCACAGCCTCCATTGGGTCCATAAACACCAATGAGTTTGTCAATGAGCGCCAGGGGATATTTGGCCCTGGGAGTGAGGTCAACAATGGTCAAATAAAAACTAAACTGATATACAGTTCACCACTTCAAAGCATATCACATGCTAAAAGTATGAAGTGGTGGTGATATGCCGCAATGAATATTCCAGACTCATAGAAGACTGAATACATTTTTTTACATGTTTCAGGTCCAGTGTTTCACCATCAGTCAACACAAGAGAATGACTGAGAAGGATGTGCTTTGACAGGCTCATCCTGCCAATCATCAACACATGAATCGACCTGCAAAATATCATCAAGCATTGTTCATATTTTACTTATGTTGTGTGCTCGAACTTCATTTTGAAATTGGTCCACAGCTTTGGGTTCAACCCAATAGTTTGAATGAGCTGTATGAGAATTCACACATGGAGTGTTCCCATATATTGTGGAATCCCACCGTTTCAAGCTGTTATTGCCGTCAATGGATATAAGCCAGTCAAACTCAAGTTTTGGTTCATTGCAGAGCTTATAGAAACATGCAGGGCTGGCATTCAATAGATGCCAATTTGGTGTATCATGCCCAAGTGATGCCTGCAGATGCTGTTGCACACGATGGATGATCTCTAAATAGATATCATAAGTGACAGAGAATTGTGTGGCAAGATAGGGTTGATATGGAATCTATCAATCCATCTACCTATCAATAGACAGGCTTGGCTGCAAAGGGAAATACTAACATCATGAAGAGAAGCAAGGGTTTTACATTGTGCTTGAATGCCAAAGCAAGGACAGGTACAATGAGATTGACGGTAAGCTGTGAGAGTGCAAAGTGATATAGCAGTGGTTGAGAACATTGGTGCACACCCAATGTAACCATAATAAATGAGTGTCTCATTGGGATACCTATGAAAGGCAAGCAAGCGGAAAGATGAGTGGGTTTGTTCTGAAGCAGGGCTAAATTTAGCAGCTGAATAGAGCAAGAGACTGATACTTACTGAATATATTGACAAGTTCAATATTGTTGATTGAAAGGCAGTCTGTCATATCTGGAAGTGGCCCGACAGGTATGTCGCCAAGGATGGGCATGTCATCTCCAGAATCTCATGAACAATAATCTAGATATGCAGCCACAAGACGGTCAATTTGAAGGTTCCAGTAGACCATTTGATCTTCTATGTGGTCTCAGCAAATGCGATGATCATGATAGTGACTACATTAAGGTAAGGCAAGCACATAGGTTTGAAGGGAGAAATGCTTACTATCCACCAATATCAGCAATTTGGTGTGCCAGTCCTTTGAATGCCTCGTGTTCACCACCTTCATGGCTTATACCAAAGCCCTTGTCTCCCAGAGGTGCTGTATATGGTAGTGTCTCGATGTCTATACCATGGTCAGCAACCATACTCTCAACTACATCCTGATCTTCCACTGACATCTCTGATATATATATAAATAAAGGTTGAAATATCAGAGGGTGATAAACAAACCTTGAAGTTCTGCTTGATGAAGTGCATCTGCGGCCCCTATGTGCTAATGTTGTTTTCCAGTTATAAGAACTTGTGTTTGCCATTGCCATCCTCTGAAACTATGCAAGAGGATTGATTTAGACAGTCTGGTGACCTTGAAAGTGCCTGAGGTGCGAGGCATGGAGGTGTAAATGATATGGGGGAGGGCATGTTGATGACAGAAGGGATGGGCTAGCAGTCGAGGTGGCAGTACTTGCTCTGGATGGGGAGAAACAGCACAGGGACTGCAGCAGCAATGAACTAACCTGGGGAAAGGGTGGTGGTATGGGGGAGGGCATGTTAATGAAAGAAGGATGGGATAGTAGGCGAGGTGGCAGTACTTGGTCTCGATAGGAATGATGAGAGACAGGAGAGATGGGAGAGATGGGAGAAACAGCGCAGGGACTGTGGCTGGGCTCCTAAATGATGGTGGCAGCAATGAGCTAGCCTGGGGAGAGGGCAATGTTGTGGTAGGCATGGACACTGTGAAGGACAGTGAGGGCAAAGGGCAAGGTGCATAGGAACATCAACACACCATAGATGGATATAATAGGTATATGGCAGGGGCAGGTGCATTACATATGCTTAGGAATAGCCGCCTCCCACTGTGGATAGGTGTAGCTGTGAAGGTCATAGATGATTTTGGGCAGTATTTAATGCCAGTGTTGAGCTTTAACACAAGTAAGCCTAATTATAGTTGACCAGATACATAATCACCAAGTATAATAAGGCTTACCAATTGGGAAACCTAGGTGCAGTTCATCAGGCTAGCAACACTGTGATGAACCTAAGGTCGAAATACTACAGTAGCACATATGCAAGGGGGGTGCTGGAAGTCATCTTCAAATTGTAGATATGAAGCCATGGTGAAAGGAGACATCTTCCCATGCACACATGCAAGCATAGCTGCCTCTGGGGTGTTGACAATGTATGCTACAAGAGGCATAAAACAGTGTCAAACATTTCCCACCAGATTGGACATCATAATGCCAACTTCTGCTGCTATCATCAAGGGCTTTAGGATGATCAAAAGGCACTCATGCATCAGGTGGTCTTTAAGCATGCCATGCATCCATTGCTTGGGGTGTAGGTACTTTGGAATGGGGAGGAGAGCCATGAGCATGAAGGCTTTGGACAAGAGTTTTGTATGAGTACACAAGTTGCAGGAGGACCCTCAATAATACAGTGACTGTTGGCACCACCAATTCCAGAGCTCATGTGGCTGACAGCCAGCTTGCTTGAAGGCTCTCAGCATCACATCCCTTTGAGCTTGATGGAGATGATCAATAATGCATCACCAAAAGTCCTCAAATCAGATATTGCCTGATTTGAGTTGCCATCATGCCAGAAGTTACAATGCTTCTCTTCTACCAGTAACTTGTGTGTCAATGAGTCATTCTTATTAGGCTGATGTAGAAAGGGTTTGGGTCCATTCAAAGGTGTTCACAATTTTTACTCCAGGACCAAACCTGGAACTGGATGTGGAGTTTGATTCTTCAGTTACATTGAACCTGTGACCAGACCCTCAGTTCAGTCCATGAAGGTTCAGGTTTGAACCTAGGTTCAGGACTGGACTGCAGCAGCACTATTACCACCTGACTAAGACTGGTCAAGATGAACACCAATGAGTCAAAGAACATCATGCATTGACAATGGAATCACATAAGATTACCAGTCATTTGCCAATGCAAAATGAAACAAAAAGATTAGTTTGCCTTTAATTCAATGGACATAAAACATGCCAGGAATAAGCAAGTCAGGGGCTGGTGCCAGCACCATTACAATGTACATTAACATATTCCCACAACACATCCTTTGACAGAAACAAGGACATGTTTGCATCTGACAAAACCCTTCACCCACTAATTGTGAGAGTCAGGGACTGTATTTTCTTTGTCCTACAGCCTCCTACATCCATGCACACTTGTACTGGCAGGCAGTAGTTCTTCAGGACAACAGCATAAGAACATGTATTCTACATAATTGGCATGGTGGGCACATGATCATGTTGCATCCCCATCTAGGTTCCCAACTAGCTTTGACAGCCTCTCCTTCCTCAATGGTATCCACAGCACCTCACTTCCACCAGTACCAGGCTGTGCTGCGCTAACCACAAGTCCGTGGTCCCTGAATTCGCCGAGTAGAGCTCTAAGTGCAGTATCATTCGTGGCAATGAACGCATCTCGCGCCAAAGTAAAGAGAGCATCGTATGACATGCCAAAATGCTGCTGGTCATGAGGGTTATGTGCGGAGTTGACCTCTGAGACGTCGGAAGAATCAGCGTTCTCGAGTTGCTTTACAGCAAGCAAGGAGAAAAGTTTCTTGGCTTTAGCGGTCACCGCTGCAAGGACATGCAGTGCCGCTGTTTCTGTCAGCGGGCCAGAGACAGGGTTGGTACTATCAACACGTGCACGAGATGATGAGGCACCAGAAATGGAGGTGCGGTCAGCGAACGTGAGTTCGGAGGTGTATGGTGCCAGAGTGGTCAGGTCGTGCCAGAGCCAGCCGTATCCCACGTTTTTTGTAGCCCGATCCGAAGAAAAGAAAGAACCTTTCCTGGCTGCGAGCTGAGACGCGCTGAAGAGCAGTGGCGCGTTAAGCCTGTCGATAGACGCGGCAATGTGGATGTGGGGGCTCAGTGCGAGCGAAGAAATGGCACGTGCAAGTTTTGGAGAGCGGTCGAGGGAATGAACTATGAGGAATAGATGGGGGCTATCTGAACTTGCAAAGTGCTCTGCTATGCGCTCCTGAGTAGGAGCAGAAGTGGAGGTGGATTGCACGCCTGGGACGCGTGCAATGGACGCAAGCATGTCGCGCACGGTCACTGAAGGGTGAAAGGCGTTGACTACAGTGACATGTCCACGTCTCGACACGTGTTTTGCGAAATCGTTGAGGATACCGCGCTTCGAACCCAGTCCATAGAACAATATATTGAAGCCTTCGTCGAGCTCACGAGCCCATCTCTTGAAACTGGAATTATCAAAGGGAACTTGTGGCGTATAAGCATGCACAGAAGCTCGTGCGAGGGCAGCATTGTGCTCCTCAGGGCTGAGAGGCACAACACGCTGTGAAAAGACATTGGTGGATGTGCGCGTGCGTGAGGAAGCGTGCGTGAAATAAGCATCAAAGGATGGCTTGTAAGAGTCGATCAGACCGTCAGTTTCAGATTCTTTGAAGATGTTGGTGGCATAATTGTGCTCGACATCTGAGGCATAGAGCTCAGATCCTTCATCGCTGTCCATTACGATGAGGTCCGTTTACGGTTGTTTGTTTGCGACTGGATCAAAACCAAACTACACCAAACATCATTTGCTCAAGTACTACTCCTCAGGGAGTTCAGTCTGCGGCCCACATCGTGCATTTTGAACAAGGGAGTTTGCATTGGTACTTAAGTAATCAAATCACTACATAGTAATAGCAACCACGTTGCATCCAGAAGATACGAAAGGGAGAGCCTTAGTATGGTTCATTCACTTGGTATAATGTAACATTTCTTGGTGACGACACCGATGTAGCTCGGACAGGTGTATCATATAGAAGTGGTCTTCTTCCTCCTTCGCTCATTCCCCACCATCAAGTGCGGGAGGTCACCGGTCATCGGTCACCAAGGGAGAGGCTGAAATTCTACCCGGAGGAATGAGTCGTCTGTCCCCTGATAGCACTCATTGAACCAACCGATGACGTCATCTCTCCAGGTGGAAACATCTTACCAGCAAGAACTACCCGACCGATTTGATCGTTCCTCTGTCAGTGCCCCTCTACTTCGCTCTGATCTTGCGCAAGATAAACTGTCGTATTTATTGTTGACAATGCCCATTGTGGATGAAGGGATCGAAGGACTTCGCCAGTGATTTTTAAAACTTGGTCCAGCAGTTCAAAGTACAACACTCGGTGACCAAGACAGATTCATATCGGTACACTTTTGGATGGTCTTTTAGGCCCCAGGGGTTCTCCTCCCATAATTCGCCAAGAGCTTCGCTATCACCGGCGACCTCAAGTCTCGTAGGTGAGCTCCTGGTGAGTGGGATATGAACCTAATTCTTTCTTACTCAACACTCAAACACCATGCATTACGTGTGGATTCTTTGCGCAAATATATCCCATGCTATATGATCATGCTATTTAACTAGTTTACCGGGAAAAAAACGATTCAGGCTGGCATTCGGTACCGATCGTACGCCCGCGCTCCGCGGTGGCCGACGGCCGTAACGCACTAAGAACATGACCCAGTCGTCTGTATCAGGGACGTCAATACTTGTCATTCACTTTCAGACCTGCTCAATTGGGAGACTGGGCGCGAGGCAGATCCGTTTATTCAGCGATCACCGGACCTGTCCTACCATGGAGCATCCTGCACGTAGTACTTGTTACTATCCATGCCAACTGTCACTACGAAGACTTGGATGCCGGACTACCAACCTCACGAGTTGGGAGGTGATATTCATTCGCCTGTACAGTACTGGCGTCACCAGAAGATTCAGCATGCATACATGCTTTGATAACTCAGTACCTATATTGGAAAGGAAAGCAGCCGTCGAGAACCATTAGTTTTGCCGCTTGAAACCAAGTTCGAGTGTGTAATGTTCGTAAGCTCACTAGCGCGATGCACCTGCGTAATCGTCGCAGTACAATGACACTGATCACCAGTTAATGTCATCCGACAGATACAATGGCCCCGTGGTCTAGTCCAGAGCAAAAAGTCGTACGACGCCAGATCAGGAGCTTACCATAGGCTGTCCAAGAAAGAGTTAGGCGCAAGTTATTGATACTGCCAGAAGAATGCAGCCGTTGAAGTTCGAACTTCTGGTGGTGAATCTGTCAATGGAAGTGCTATGACGTTAGTACGCGATATATGATGACTTAACAGTTAGTGCGCACTGCGATTGTGTATGGAGATATTATTTACATGCAAGTTCAAGTGTACTTGCTAATTTTCTTGCTCAAAGGTAGGCTGAGAGTGGATTAATGGCACTGTACAGCCTGAGTGTACTTCTCTGTTACTCGTCTTCAGCTTCAACCCGAAACCAATGTGGAGAGCTCCGACTCTGTCGAATGACTGACTCGAGTACTGTTTGTGTCAGCAGGTTTGTTTCAGCCAATCAGATTGCAAAAATCGTAGCGAGTGCCATAATCTTAAAAATGCTCTTTGAATGGGAGGCTGATCATCAGGATAGGATATTGATTGCTGGGGTGTCGATTTAGTAGGATGTTTCATTGTGTTAGAAGGCAGGCCTGGAGTCGGACACCTTTAACCCTATATCTGATCGATAAAGCCTGCCCTAATGGGATCAGATGGGCCTCGCTGCGATTATCTGACTTGTTGTGCTCCGATAAAATTTCAGGAGGTGCGCTAATCAAATCGGTATCTCATCTTTCTCCCCATCTTCCACTCTTCCAAGTTTTCAAAATGGCACCTGTGGGCAAGCTCTATTGTGTCCCGACCATGTCCCAGACCAAGACGGTAATTAGTGCACTTGCGTCTTTTCGCGTTTTAATATGACTCATAATAACCTATAGATCAGAAGCGTCTGTGCGCTAGCAGGTCTTGAGCTCGAGATCCCAGAGTACACACACTTTTCGGACAACAAGAAGCCAGAGTTTCTTGCCAAGTTCCCTCATGGAAAAATCCCCGCTTTTGAGGGCGCAAACGGCTTCAACCTCACGGAAGGTGCCTCGATTGCGCGGTATCGTGAGTCATATTATCTTCTATGTTGATCTTGATCTAGGATATCATAAGGATGAGAAGATCTACAGTTATCCCTGTCTTAATTCTATGTCGACAGTTTCATGTAATTCTGATCATGTTATCCGTTCTCTCTTTTATGTGGTGTTGCTGTGGGGTTGAAACGTATGTACTAATGTTTTGATTGTAGTTGCCGGCCTTGCTCCTAACTCTGGCCTTCTCGGTTCAACATCAGAGGATGCTGCAGTCGTTGATCAATGGGTTCACTTTGTCGAATCAGACATTGCCGCACACACCGATGTCATTTCAGGGATGCTCAGGAACTTCTTTCCCTATAGTAAAGGCGTAAGTTAGTTCCTCGCCACCGGACCATTTGCACTCAATGACCTCATGCAGATCCACACCTTCATCGCTGAGCACCAATTGCGCAGCCTCATCACCCTCGAAACTCATCTGAGCACCCGTACCTTCCTCGTTGGCGATCGCATCACTCTCGCTGACATCACTGCCGCCTCCATTCTCCAGCGCGTCGTAGCCGTCACCGCAGACGCCGCTGTGCGCGCTAAACTCATCAACACTGTTCGCTTCTTGGAGACTATTGTGCATCAGCCCAAACTCGAGGCTATCTTCGGTCCTACTGAGTACACCGAGAAGGCGCTGCAGTACGTCCCTCCCAAAAAGGAGAAGGCGCCCGCACCCCCAGCTGCACCAAAAGAGAAGAAAGAGAAGGAAAAAGCGAAGAAAGCCGCCGAGGACGATGACGAGGATGATGGCAACCTTGTGCCTGAGGAGCCCAAGGAGAAGAATCCCTTGGATCTACTTCCAAAGAGCACGTTCAACCTCGAGGACTGGAAACGTGCCTACAGCAACAAGGAGACGCGCGGCGCTGATGGCTCGCTAGAGTGGTTCTACGCCAAGTAAGCACATACTAACGCCTCCTTCCCTAGGCGTGCTGACTAAGGCACTTGCAGCTTCGACAAGGAGGGCTTCTCCGTCTGGCGCGTAGATTTCAAATACAATGAGGAACTCACACAAGTCTTCATGTCCTCCAACCAGATCGGTGGCTTCTTCAACCGCCTCGAGGCATCGCGCAAGTACCTCTTTGGATCGATGGGCGTGCTTGGCCAAGCCAATGCCTCTATTATCTCTGGCGTCCTCATCTTGCGGGGGCAAGAGTCCAAGGCAGCCGTAGATTGCGCACCAGATTTTGAGAGCTATGACTACACGAAACTAGATGTGTTTGGTAACCAGCAGGACAAAGCCTTCTTCGAGGGCGCACTTGCATGGGATCTGGAGGTCGATGGCAAGAAATGGGCAGATGGAAAGAACGTGAGTGTCGTTTTTCTTTCTATCATGTTTCACAACTTTTCACTGATGTTTGCGCTGCAGTTCAAGTAAAAAGTACTTGATGTTGGAGAGCGTGGGACTTTGTGGAAGCTGCAGTATCGATTTCCTGTATCATCGTGTCTCTTATATGTAGATATTGTTACTTTTAACCAGCTGTTGACCTACGTTTGTGGAAGGGTTGCGACACACACACCGCCATATAAGCGGCGCCCGCCGCCGCCACTGTCCAGTGCAGGAGTTGGTCAGAAGCCGAATATCCTCTAAACATATCCTGCGGCTCCTTTACGACAAAAGTGGTGCCGACAGATGTCCAGACTCTACTATTCGACGAAGTCCCTTTTACCGAAGCAGGGTACGAAGCAAGTAGAACTCGGGTACTGGGGCTGGTTGTCCGTTCTGATTTCGCAGCATTGAACTTTGTCGTCCGCACGAAGGTTCAATGTTCAAACGTTAACAGCAAAACCTTGATAGGTAAGCGAGACTTGAGCTTTTGGACTGCTTCCGTCGATTGTTACATGTAGTCTTCGTGGCCAGACCTTGAAGAAAAAGGAAGATGATCATATCCCTTCTTTCCAGTCGTTCTTTGCACCCCTGGATGAACATTTCCCAGCTAGTAGCGCGGTGATACAGAAGGAACGACTGTCTTCCTTCGATATGGTCTGACCACGGGAGACTGGCGGTGGATAATTCCGCCATCATGATGCAATATGGTCTCACCACGGAAGACTGGCGGTGGGTAATTCCGTCCATCATGATGGCATCAGGGAAACGTAATCCATTACAGAGTGCTACAGAGCGCTCTGTAGCACAATCCAACCCGCTGATCCAGTGGGGCTGGCAGTACATCCAAATTCTAGAATCAGAAACTTTCAGTAAAGGAAATTGTCGGGCCCATCAACAAGCACTGGCAGTGCTTGGAAACAACGAGATGTTCCACGATAACGGTATGTACTCCTATGTACCGCCATCAGGAATGCTAATATTGTTATTTTAATGTATTGCCAGCGCTGTTTAATTACCAATTAATCTCCGAATCTGCGAGGAATGCAACCTCAGGTGGTTTAAGCCTCGGTGAGTTTATTTGCAAATCTTAATCGTGATGTGCGTACGAACCAGTATGTGGGCATGTCTCATGCATGTCATTTCTAGCCGGAGAAGGCTGGGGTTCGTGAGATGTATAGGCGTACAGATGACAAGACAGATCTCTTCTGAAAGTCCCCAGAATTTACTCGACCAATTTAACTAACCACGTTCAGTATCAGATTACTATAGTACATCCTTTCTTTCACCGCGATCAATGTTTCTAAGCATACATAGACATATTCAGATCTAAAATTGAAAGGCATCTTGTTCCTTTGACACGGTTGACAAAGTTCTTAAAATCATCTTAAGGCGGTTCTGATCCGTGATGTTGACTTGTCCAGTACTCAAACTACTGACTCCGGTCCCTGACAATCCCCGCACGCTCACTTCTGGAATATGCATGTATATCTGTGAATTAGTTACGGATTTGAAAGATATGGGAGTATGCCAGAGAAAATGCTACTGTAAGCTTTTTATTTTCAAGGACTGAGCGTGACACAGTACGGCCACAGTACGGCCACAGGTCGTGGCTGAGTAAAGCTCTCGCTGGAAAAACTAAACTGTTAGATTGTGGAGTCTACATAGCAGTTAGTATACGAGGCCGTTCGACGAAACAATGCTCACAAGTCCTCTACGTTACTCCTAAAACGTCTCGGAGTTCCTTTATCAATGATCCCGATGGTTCATATTGGCACTCTTGAGCTGCGGTGCTCCTTATCGACGTCAAACTAAAGGCGTCGGTTCTGTTTTCTGTTTTGTTTTGCTGAGTTCCACTGACTGAACGCAATCCAAATATCGAGCGCTGAGCGCTGGAGCTATCGCAGGCCTCAAAGTGGATTTTAACTTGAAATTTCCTTTTGCAAAATTTCTTGGTAAGGATGGGCTCAATATTATCATTGAAGGGAGCAGCCATTGCGTATTACGGTCAGTGTGTCAGGTTTGACAGCGTGTACGGACAATTCTTAGCGTGCGCCGTTGTGTGATTAATAGCCTCTCCTGAATCTGTGCTTCTTCGCAAGTGTCATTGATGCTGGACTCCTTGTTGGCTAGTGATTTCACTTTTCGGAGTACGAGATCAGCTCATACAACAACGTCATATTCCAATTGATGGAGGGCTTTTTGCCCAAAGAGGACCTACAATGAAGGCGTTAGTCGTCTTTGTACACAGGAATTCGATGTCTCATACCGGCACTTCAAGTTGGCAGATCCACAAGAATTTTTTTTTATGCGTTAACGACGCTCGCTCAAGTTCCTCGAAAATAAATCAACCTCCGCGATTTCCTCGTCGCTGACAAAATTACCCTGGCAGACAGTTTTGGCTGCTGTGATCCAACGTGCCGCCCGAGTGGCGTTCGGTGCTGAGCGAGCACTCTAAGCGAACTTCGATCTTCGCACACTATGCAAAGGTGCCATGCATCTATGACATTCTCGGGACGGTAGACGTTGTTGAAGTGCCCCTGGCACCCGAGAAAGCTACGCGGGCTCTCGTATATAATTATATGGGAAGAGGGGGAAGTAAGGGGGAAGCGCCTTCTGCGATCAAATGACATACTCGATACCTTGGCCAAATCAAGTACCAGCGTGGCTGTCGTGACGTAAGAATGTTAGTTATTTGTATTCTCCAAGGCTGTGGGCTTGAACGTAGGCCCTGGTATTGTCCTTTTAGGCCAGTCATTAGTCAGTACGATGATTGACGACTCCTGTTACCCTCCCACTTGCTACTTTCTCAACATCGCGGCAAGTAAGACTGTACCTAGTCGTCCTCTCGACTGTCCCTCCCGATTCAATAATCCCCACGACAGTCTTGTCTTGAATCATGTGGCGATTGGCAATCTGCGAGTGCGATCCATTTGGAAGAAGCAGGAAACCATCGCCGGCGAACGTGTCAGCGTCTACCTCGTCTATGCCATGCAGATGCGTTGTGTAAAGTTCCCCAGTCGTAACCACAACACTGCGGGGCTCCAAAAACAATGATAAGAAAGGCGCCGAATCGACACTACGTCCCATCGATCCAGGGTCAACACTCAAACTGTCTTTATCCTTATTATACCGGTAGTAATGGAAGATAGCATGCGATCCTAAGGAAATGGTTGCGACGACTGGGTGATATGAGGGACCGTCTTGGTGGGGCTTCAAATTGGACATCAATCATCGGTGTTGAAACAGGATGTTTTGGATCGTACCATGATGCCTTGTCCTGGATGGTACTTTCACGACGATGAGAATGTAAAAATTATTCGTGAGATGCCATGATCTCACTTCGTTCAATATAACGTGATTGGGCCCTTTGTGTGGGGACTGATTGAAGGCGCCAAGGAATCTGAGACGTCCTAGAACATCAGGACTATCATCGGGCCGAATGGTTGAGATAGGCTACCCAAAGCTTGATAAACGACCCACAAATCATTCAAGAATGCAGGCAAGTCCTGGCGAAACAGAATGTTTTTCTGGAGAACTTCACCCCCTGTATGGAACAAAGGAACCTGCGTGAGGGATCCCAACCAGCAGCGGATAACTCCACTCACCCCATAATTGCAGTCTAAACAAAAATAAAAATAACGAATTAGCCCCCGAATTGGTGCGCACGTATCGATAGTAGTATGCATGACAAACCTACGATTGTTCAACGTTTTCCATTTCTGCTTTGGGGAATCTTCTATCTGACGACTAGCTAAGGAGCGCGCACCTAAGAAACCGACTGGTCCAACTACAACTCACCTTCCGTAGTAAATACTGCTCCTCATCTTCAGAGATGAAGTTTGGAATATAGAATACAGCTGAAGTTCCCTGCAGGTGGTGTTCAGCAAGGAGGTCCATACTGGTATCACCTGAACCGTCGGAAGCACCCTTGGGAATATTTACTTCAAGCTGTTACGTCATGCCTTTCGCTTGCGCTTCTACAACGGGCCACGTTTGTCTGGTCAAATATGGGGTGTGGTGCATATCATAAAACCCGCTTCACACCGTTTTCGCTATAAACTGAGAAGACCCCCGACTTTCTCCTTGAGCAAAGAGTTCTACCTTTGTCAGGCTGCGCGGCCACTAGATCATCATCCATGGAGTTAGTTGACAGGTCCTATTTACGCTACCCACAGTAGGCGCCATGCATCTTAAGTAGTGCGCCCATCTGACAATTTGTCTTAATATTCAACATTCCATTTGTGACAGTATTCGTATGGCTACTGCTTCTACGATCCGTTCTCACCGCACCTGCCAATCAGAAATAATCGTGATGGTAAAACTCCACGCGATCCGTGTATTTTTATGGTTGACATAGGCTTCACAGCAAGTACTGCGCTTCCAATTCTTCGCTTGTATGACATATCAAACGCTGGTTAGCTAAACATAGCTATGTCAGGTTTGTCGCGTAGCATGCAGAGACACTAGCTGAGAAAGCGAGGGTTGATTAGTCTTGGCAGCGATGCTAGTATTACGGATCTCGAACCTGAAGATGGACAAACCCAAATAACATCCTTGCGGGGCCCTCAACTGGTATGTCTACGACTGTCATGCATACCGCTACTGTCTAATACAATGACTGTGCTCAAAAAGGAAGTCGGGTATCTTGCAAACACCTCAGACTTTTGCTCCCTGTTCATGATGCGTTGTAGGAGCTAAAGATTCATACATCAGATTCGAAGGCCTCAGTTGACCCCTACATATCAACAGAACCCTTCGAGGTGCCGATGACTTATTCTTCTTGTTATCGGATGGCAAACGGTGCCAAAAATGGTTCTGTGCATTAATACCTGAGGTGCCAGCTAACCATAGGTTGAGTGTAAAGCTCTATCAGAAGTGTAGCTTCGATCAACATACCTGAAAGGCACTAGAAAATATTGCAAGGAGTACAGTAAGTGAAGTCGAAATGAAAATTTCGAATTACCAGACCCCAGTGCAGCCTCATTGACAGCAGTTGCAATATTGCTTTACGACACAGGACAAGGAACGAGATATAGGTCCTGGAGATCCCGAGCGACATCCGGAAGACTGCATTATGCATGGCTCAGTATCGGCGTTTCGTTCCATCCGATTATCTCAATGCACCGAAATTTGGGCGATCGGACTACGACACCAGGTTGCGACCAGATTCGCACACAACTGTACGCGCCAAGTAAGTGTCTAGTACCGAGTGTTCAAACTTGCGATCGACGGGCCTATTGGGACCTGTTTCATTGATTAGTGTCGTCACTGCTACTGTGACGATGGCCAACGATACGATGGCTTAAACGTGTCACCTGGGTGACTTTCCCGCTCCAGATTACGCGGTTATACATAATGGATGCCGTAACAATTTTTCCGAAATGATCGTGCTTATAATAAGTAATGCTTTTAAAAGGCGACGCAAGACAGCGCCAGTCGGTCGGTGGGTGAAACGGAACCAAATTTAAATAGACAAAATGCTTGATCAAATACTATAAACAGGAGGCTGCGTGCGTATTACTCAGGTGTAGCCTATGTATATCTGATAAGTCCATGTTAACTTCCCCCTTCAGGCTTCAGGACCTCTTTCATTGTACGATTTGAAGAAGCGGAATCGGCCGGCAGAACGTTCCGCGACGAAGAAGGATATAGCCACGAAAGCGAGAACTGCATGAGGCGAACAAACGCAACCTGCAAGAAGTATAGCGATGTGACTATTTTTGCTGTTCCGAACCGCTGGAAAGAGCCATTAAAGAAGTTCTGTCTTGAACGAGATAAGATGTCGTACACAGGGGTATAGACGCAGGGATAGCCCCGGCGGTTGCAGTTACCACAACTAGGTCGGCTGCCATCACATTTTAGTTTGCGACCTTGACAAAGAAGTTCTCAGTACGCGTACTGGTACTTTATATCGCAAAAGCACCACCTCTACAAAATTGACAAGCCATGGCTGTCCTACGTGGGACCCGTGGGCTTGAGTCGTCATCCATAGGATTGTAATTATATTGACCACTAGTAGGCTGAGGAGGGTCAAACGGGAACTGCTATATGAATTGTGTGCACGTACGTGTGAGGACATTAGGACGGTATTAGCGTTTAACGAAGAGCAACGTCTACAGAAGCAGAAAAGGGGAACGATGCAGAGAGGAGGGGCAGGAATAGCTGGTGCAATTTATGATGTCCCTAGCGAATTTAACGCAGAACCACCCTCGTATAAGTCGGGTAAATACGTATTTCCATCTGTACAGCCCGTATAGCCAGAACCCGCTTCGGCGTTGTTATTTTAAATATCGCGCTAGTATGAAAACTCAGACGCTACATCGGGAAGAGATAGCTGAAGGCCCAAGATCTGACTGCGCTATCATGAGCTGCCCCAAAATGCCACGTGCCAACGAGACGATCAAGAAGACATACATGTGTCCTGATTCCAGGCTGTTTCTACGAGGCTTCAATTAACCAATCAAATGGTAATGGACCAAGTGGCGAAAGGCCCAGGGGTAGACTCTGCCTATCAAGCCAGAAAAGCCGAGGATGCTCTCCACTGGCACGCCGAATCCCTGCAAGCCACGGAGAGGGTTGTGGGTGGTGTATCTATACCCGATATTAAAGAAACTGCCGAGTTCGTCGAATATCGTTCGAAGGGAATCCATTCGATGTGAACACGCGATCTAAGATCGCCTCTGACAATTCAAGTTGGAGACATGCCGTAATGCCCTGCCAGGGCTAGTCACAGCTTGCTGACTTCACAGCAAACACATTACTCGATTTAACTCAGTTTGATATTTCCCGGTCCCGCCTGACACGATTCAGGTTACTAATCGCGAGACTCGAGAATGCATGTCTCACCTACTGGACCGTTATCCCCGAAATGTGAAAACACCAGACTCACGGCATTTCACAATGTGTTCTGAAACTCCGGTATCGAGTCGTCAAAAGGGGTTCTTGGCGATGAAACCTCTGTAAGTGGCGCGTTACTGAATTTCAATACAATGATTGGGGTATCCACCTGGTCATGAATAGCTGGTGTTATGGATGCTCCACGCCCCACCCATCGATGGTATCAAATTGTGCGGAAGATTTCATCGCGCTGCAATTAGATCCGACTCGATGACTGGACCACTATACCGCATAGTGAGTCCAACATCGATTGTCTCTCTTGGATAAATCAAGTCACAGGTTCCCTCGCCCAAACTCAGCAAAGTAACAGAAGGTCTGTAAGTGTAAGTAGTAGTTCTATCCCGCATACCCGTCTTTTGATTAGCTGTAATCAAGGTACAAATAGAACCAAGATCCTTCTGGGAAGTCTTTTCATCACAAGACAGCACGTATATGAACGTTAAGCATTTCCTCTTCCAGGAGATGCCGATTACGGAGGCATTGGTGCGGCCGTCAGGGGCTGTGGTAATATTGTGCCGGTCACGAACTACTACAGACTGAAGAAGCAGGGGCATGCAAGATTTGAGGGCCTGCCTGTACCCGAAACTAGAACGGTAAGGGGATCGGGCTTCAAGAACTTTACGTGCAACCCAAAAGTGCGGGGAAATGAATGGTACTGCTTACTCTTGATGCATTTCTGATGCGCCGATGGCCAATATCTTGATGACCTGAAAACTCCGCCATCACGGGGCAGAATCTATTAGGGTTAGCTACTACACAGTCCTCCTGAGGGTATAGCCTGGTATGGTCCGTTATTTCGCTGTTGTGTGGTGTCGTGCGTGTAACCAAGCTAAAACCATGTTGCGATCTCATTTTAGGCTATTAAAGGCCAGCGCCTGCCAGCGTTGGAAGTGGCGCATCGTTACTCAAGTTGACTTCAGGCACTTTAATTATAACATTCCGTGGTGGACTGGTCCACCCTGACTCCCCCTCCTAGTAGCCCGAGTCCGATTCTTCGCAAAGCAGGGTGCCCTAGGTCCTCAGCGCTTACCTGACCACTTCCCATACAACGGTAATTGCGTGCTTGTCTCGATCTGTTCCGCTGGTCCATCGACGTATGCGAACCAATAAAAAAGCCATTCCTCATGCCTTTGTTGCCTTGAAGCCCTTGGCAGTGATTTCGGCCCCGCTAGTCCGCGGTATAATCGTAATTCATCTGATCCACGCGACAATCTGATAAACATATTGACGAGATCGCCCGCTTTTGCAGTATGCGGGGCAAGCATATGGAGTGCTCGCCGCGGGACCAAGACCTCTTGCAGTACGATTCTGACAAGCTCTGCTTACTGCGGTATAGTCCGTCCGTCTAGAGCGGGAAAGATTTCTTTTTTCTCTTCTCGGAACCTACATCTGGGTCAGTTCGAAGAGGTTCGAAGATGGGAACGCTGATTTAATGTCGGAATTATGAGTCTCAAGGGCATGCACGCACTTTTGCATGCCTCAACCGCCGAGGGGATCGCGTATCCGTTGGAACGCATCATCTCAGATTATCTCGTGAGTCGTGGGTGTTCTGTTGTTGCCAATATTCTATTGTTGGAGATCAAAAATTTTCAACGACTAGAATATCACGCGACCAATCATGACTTGCCTGCATATGATTCATGAAGTCATAACGAGATATATAATTGTGGTCAGGTACAGTGCTGAGTACATATCAGATACATAATGTAATCAGATCATTAGTATGTACAAAATTGCAATGACTTCAGTGTATCATAATATTAGTGATGAAAAGATGACGGGTGAAGATGAGGACGGGTTGCACGCAACCAAGAAGCAAAGGGGCGTTCGAGAAATACATTAGCGCGATATACCCACTAACCACTTGCAAAACGAAAAAAAATCAGGAAGATAGATTCATGCCTTATGATGGGGGCGGATATATTGTGAGATAGATAAGGTAGGAATGGCTCGGTGTCGGAGCAGAGATGTCACGGGCCAGAACGCGGTAAACGGACATTATTCTGCGTCGGGAGCGATCAGGCTCGGATTCGCCACCCATCGCCCTTTCTGTGCTCTCGGCCAACGCCCCCGAATGCCTCTCGTACGACAAGCCATAAAGCGGTGGATGAAATCGAATCCTTGATCTCCTCAGCGGTAAGCGTCAACTCGCCCGAATTAGAGGCAGTTCGGATAACGCCTTGCGCAGTAACTGCACGTCGGTGCACCGCAAGGCGTTCAACCTCTATGTCTGGCAACGGAAAGGGGACTTTCAGGAGTCCAACGACTTTGGGATGGTGCGGGGTCGGCGCAAGTGTGGCGACTTTCAATCGGACATGGTCTTGCTGCTCTGCAAAACTATGCATCGGTGGTGGATGACCTATGCGTTGCACCATGAGAGTACACGTCCAAGGCGTCTCTGAATCCTCGGCTTCACTGTCGTCACCAGAATCGTCCGCACGGTGAGCGCTACTTCCAATGCTGGTGCTACGATCTGAGCTGGTGCTGTGATGCGAGGACCTCGATTGACTATGGCTTATTGGTAAAGCATCGAGACCCGATGGGGGGTCACACGAGCGAGACGGCGATTTGTGAACCAACCTCGTCAATGGAGGTTCGGATGTCACAACCGCGCTTCCGCGGCGGCTGACGCTACCACTCTCGAGGCCTTGCGCCGGCGATCTCCTATCAGTACGGGACTTCCTACCCCGCTCCTTCTCCTTTTTCAGTCCTCGTGACCACTCAAAACGCACCTCCACCTGCGGAGCACTGGCTCCAGCGAGATCCCCGCGCCCGTTTGCGCTCAATTTACCCATCATCCCGTTCAAAAGGCCCGTGTCTGTGCCCTTCAACCATTTACGGACAACCCAAACATACTTGGTGGGTCGGCCTTTGAGTGGAGATATTGACGGATAAAGGGAGGCTTGGATACCGAGCACAGGAGGACAGAGTGTGATAGTGGATGAAATTCCTAACAACGAGGTGGGTGGGAGGTTATCATTAAAACGAGGTACATCCACGACTTGAGGTATGTCATGCGATCGGCGAGACGAGAGACGAGTGATGCTTGGCAAACCCTGCAAATCGGCAGGCGCTGTGGGCGCCACTAATGGAAGCGTTCGTGAAGGCGTGTCTTTTTTCTTGAACATCTTAGTAAACAGCTTTTTAGCGCCCCCGCGCTGGGGCTGCGCATTACTACTTATAGCTTCTGCTGGTGTAGCGGGGGTAAGGGTAAAGCTGTGTTTACATGAAATATCCGTGTGTGAAGAAGGCGAAAGGGCAGTGGTGACAACCTCGGGTGTAACAGGCCTACTGCTCGAGGAGTGGGTGCGTGGCCGAGGGAACAAGCCTAGTTCTCGTTTGGAATCATCAACGCTAGTGCGTGCGCTGCTACTTGGTGGTAAAGCACCTAGCAACGGAACAGTGCCCCAGACTTCGATAGGTTCTAGGATGGCCAAACCAAGAATTTCCAAACCTCTCTTGGCGAATTTAGCCACTTTGGCATCGGTGCCAGCATCCACTATAACATTTGTCATGACATTGTGAGCTTGAAGATTGTAAAGTGGAATAATCATGCGACGCCCCGAACTCGTAGTCGACGAAGCAAATGATGATATAGAGGTTGCAGAGGTGTAACCCGAACATGTAGACGATTCTGAATGGCCGGAAGGCGTTCTTCGAAGATCAGTGGAATCAGTGGTGGTGTCAGCTGTATCTGGGGCTGACTGGTCGAGAGCCTGGACAGTCGCATGGGGTCGATCATGACGAGATTGCGGGGGTACAAGTTGAACCTGGAGATTGAGTGGGTGATTTGATTTACTCGGTGGAGGTCGTACAACAATGAAAGTCTGAATGATATTATTGAGCTCTTTAGATTTGAGCACAATAGTATGAGACGCGCCTCATTTACAAGTTTCTCCCTCCTGTCTTTTTTCTTCAACTTGGAATCACTAGTAGTGTAGTCCAGTGGTTGAGAATTAGCATCTGGCTCTGGAGTATCATTGTTTGGAGTTGAAAGTGACTGGTGTGAGCGTTGCTCCTGACCCGGTTGGAGAGCAGATGGTAGAAAGGACGAAAAACTGGAGAACATGATTGTTGTTTATGAACAAGGGCGAACCCGGAGCACTCAAAGGACCATCAAGGATCAGGAGGAAGAATGTGTTGAATATCTTGCCAGCAAGCTTATACGTACGGTTATGACATTGATTACTTTATACTCCGTCGGCACTGCGGCTACGGCGACAAATATGGGTCACGTAAGGTTATGCTCTATGATGATACAAGGGAAACCTGTCAAGAGGCCTGTTAACCGAAAAGCTGCGCCCGCAGAATCATGTCGAACATGAAAGTGTATGATCACCGATGCGAAGGAATCACATGCACTGCATTCAATATGCCAGCTACGGCGGCCTCGACCAAAACTTTGCCACATCAAATTTTAGATAGTTAGGTGCTTAGAGTAACACAGGCACACAATCACATGTAGTACTGCGGCACCGACAACCTACAGGACATCATGCTTTTGATCTCAGGTTATCCATATGGCAATACTCTGACAGGAGGGCAAGTAATTATACCGGCCCTGGACTGCGAACCTCGAGAAAGTTGACGCATCTAGCGAGCCTAGGAGACGGTAGGACCAAGTACTCATGGGAGCAGTAGTGATGTAGTGTACGCGTGGCATGGGTGTAGCGGAGTTATTCGTCGTGTAGGCTTGGGTCTTGATGACATCAAACGAGGTGCTTCGCAGAAGGTATTCGATTTCGAGTTGCCTGACAGGTTACAAATGGGGAGTATAGATTTTAGAACTCTTGCTTACTTCGATTATTGTAGAGATCAATCGATCAACTTGCACTCTGGACCGTATATCTCGTTGGCCAAAGCACCCCCGCCACCCAGGTTCAGCGGGCCACCACCAACGATAAGATACGGGTCGTGCGTTTGGCCGGCACTCTGGCGTAGGGCGATACTGACCTGTACCTCTACTGCAGACTGGACAGCGCCTACCGAATCGTTGCTTCCAGTCATGGTCTGGTCTCCCTAGGAGACCTTAGACAAAAAAAATGACCAAGTTCTCCAGAGGGCGTCTCAACTTGCCGAATTGTTGTCGCTCAAACAACCCACGTACGACTTCTAGCGCGAAATCAAAAGCGAAATACACGCGCGAATCGGCCGTCAAGATTCAGCTATAAGCTCCCCTATTAATATTGCCATTCGATGCACTTCTAGTCCACGCACCATGGGGAAATGCAGACTGGAAACGCTACTCGGACAACCCGTTTTACCAATGGACCATTGCAGGTTATATATAGACTGCGTCTCTCCAGAGGTGCAACATGCTCGACTCGGAAGAAGTTGTCCTCCGACATCTAGTGGGATATGTGTTGCAGTCATAGTCGGGTATTGAGAGTTATAGGAAGCACAGATATATAACCACCATGTGCTACCGGAAATATGCGTTCGTCCGCGATTCACCAAGTTCAGTCCACCTCCTCCCATGCGAGGGAGAAGCGTAATTCCGGTATCCAACGGTAGCCACGAAGATCGAGTAACCCCAGCAGTGACGCATGGATGCTCTCTTAGAAGTCAACGACTGATATGAGAACCGAAGGTCCTGCAGAACTCACATCTTCAATCGACACGCCGTCTACCCGTAATTGAGGCACCTATATGTCATCGATCCGACCGCAGGTCCGCAGCCTGACCAGGGAACCAAACCGTAGGCACCGCGCAATTTCCAACAAAAATCCCGACATGTTTGTCTGTGGGTCATGTGGGACACCGGTCGAAATTAACAGTTGCGATGGCATTTCCTTGATTGCAGTTTCAGTAACTGACAAAGATGCGCACCTCCGGCCAGTTCGTGGTTATTAAACCATTTGTCATGGAAATGTCCAGCCAGTTGACAAGTGTGACAAACTTTGTGGGCACTTTTGTGAAGTTGCTGTAAGTAGTGAGAAAGAAAATGTTTGCTTGATTGCAAGCAGGCAGTTTTTTCGGGTAGAAACCCCGATGGGGCAACCCGGCCGGCCCCGACCGGTGAGCCAAGATGAGCTGCGAGGGTGGAAAGCCAGACAACCGCGCTCCGTTTTTTATCACGTGCATCAAAAAGACGCCAGACACCACGCGACTCTGTTGATATAGTATTAACAAAATGTTGTAAGTACATCTAACGAAAAGCATCCCCAGAATCCGGCCAGGTTGTCTTTTCAATGCACTGTGCTTTATTGTAGCTGTGCTCTCAACATGGTACATATTGATACTGACACTTCTAAGTCATGCTAGTATATTTTGTATTTGCAGTCATTCTCATCTGGCATTTTTATGCCATAGTACATAGTATACAACCAGATCCTGCCTCACTGCATGGTAAAAGAAATTGTCACTCCAAACACCAATTATTGCGACACTCGATTCTTATTTTATTCTGCCATTTTATTTTGTGGCTAGTGACATAAATCTTGATCTCATGGGAAATAAAATGATGTAGAATTAAGTGCCTCAGTTTATTCTTCCAGTTTATTTGACGTAGGCGTTGCTGAGCTTGTAATGTGCCGAGCAGCTTGAAGTACCAGAACACTTTGAGGCAGGCTGGTCTCATTGCACGCCAACTGGATCTTTCCCGAAGTGACAATGCCTACAACCACTGCTTAATGATGCAGAGGAATGGCAAGTTAGTTAAAACACCTCAAAAATCTCGCCTGCGCGATGACCATGCAGCCTGTGCCGACAAACTACTCCGTTTGCCTGTACAACGAAGCCGTGCCATTGAACTTCCTTGATGTTCAGGGACCAACACAGGCACCAGAATTAAGGGATGCAGCAGTGCCATTTCGGCCGAAGGTGTTCGGTAGAATTGTCTTTGGTCTTAAATGACTTCGTGCAAGAGAGCATAGTTGGTGACTGAATTCGCATAGGCGCCAGTCCCATTTAAACGGTGTCTGTATATGGTTTCAAACAGCCGTCCACGTTTGCCACCAATGACTCGGAAGTTATAGAAATATTGTTTGCAAACACTGCAGTCGCGAAAACCTGAACCAAAGATGTCCCGTTCAACTCTGAATTAAGGATTAGATCTTGTAGGAACTGCATTCTAAGCAATTTGGCAAACCTGGACTGGAGTAGATCGCATGAAAGGTTCTCTGTAACTTGAAAATGAGAACTGTGGGCATCTATACATGACTCCATAAGATCACTCACTTCGTGCCCATAACTATGTCATGTATATTAACATGGTACTGGCGCAAAGTACTGAATCAGGGTGTCATCAACAGCAAAAGTGCTGCTCTAAACATTCGCATTAGCTACGAAATATAGCAAACACTGGGAGTGGGCGTACTGGGCCTTATGCCTAAGTAACGTTTTCGATGTCCGCCGCAAAGTCGGGTCGGTGGCAGCGAGCGTACGCCAAGCTAATCGTCCAGGAGTATATCGGCGTGGCCGCACCTTTGTGACTGAAAGAAAAAATAATAATGCAGAGGAATAGTCAAAGAATATGGGCGCCATCTATGAAGGCGGCAGGCCCTAGAATAGCTTGAAACATCCAGCATGCCGTCATATGAAGCAAGCGCAATGCGCATGTTCTCGTGACAAGATCAAGACACAAAGGTGAGCATAACGAGAATTGACCATTGGAGAGGTTCCCCCTTCAGAAATCTGTATAGTCGTTGTCTTTGATGTTCGGCTGGAACGAGGTCCGAGGGTGACTAAGAGTGACACTGAACGTCAGATCTGGGAAATGTCAACACATGGAGCCTGTCGTACAAGCCGATAGTAAAACGAGGTCCGCTAACTTTCCCGCGAACATAATGGAATCTAGACAGCAAAGCATGATGTTGAAGTTAGACCAACGAAATACACTGAGACGATAGAAAAGGCCAGGTAACCCAGTGTGAAAATAGCGATCATGCATTACCGTCCACAAGGATAGAAGAAAGCAGTAGGTCATGGCAAAACAAGTGATAAAATGTGTGTTTTAGGATGGGGAACCAGGCCTGACAGAAGGTAGGACGACACACTCATTCCTTAGTCGTTCTTCATCCTGACCCAGAATCACACCATCGTCTACTATTCCGACATCTTCGTCATCCGCATCAGTCAGAAATTCGGTAGCAGATGGACTGTCGTCCTCGGAGAGGCGGATTTGGCCTTCCGTCCTCGTCCACGTTTGTAGTCTGTGTCTGTATAAGTCCGAATTATGTGGCACAAACTTAGTGATCGTACTGGTGGGATACTACTGCACGCAAGGCACTTGCGCGACGCCAAAGCAAGTAAAGCAAGCACAACGTGGAAGTGGTGAAGATGAATATCAGGCCAAAATTTCCCAATGGCTGTGGCTTATTGCCTTCGTGAGGTTCTGTTTGAAGAAGCGAGATAAGCGTTGGAAAACATGGGAGTGTGGTTATGTGGCTGACCTCCAGGTGCTACGATACTAGGTGCCATACTTATGAAAACAAAGCCGACTCTCCCTTGACGAAACAGGCAGGCGATGGGAAGAAGCGAATGAATGAGTACTCAGTTATGATTACTCCCACTGTGGACAGCATTGAAATATCTAGATCCAAACTTGAAGACACAGAAACCGCCCTGTTCGTTCTATCGCTGGTTATTTTCCCTAATACTGCATTCCTCGTCTCCCTCTCCCTCGCTATGTTGGACTGCTGCTCACACGGGCAGTCTCGCACTCGAATGTCTGGCTAATGATTATGTAGATCAAATGGCCTCTTCTGCGCAACATAGCCGTGGAGTTCTTCCCTCGGCGCCGCTCGCAACATTTGCTATGGATGACTATACAGTCTTTGTGCCTGGTTATGGATTCATCGAATGTAATTTGTCTTCTTTCGTGGTTTCCCAGAGACTCAGCTAGAGGATGCTTATGCGTCGAATGACTCTTTCCACCCGGCCCAAGCATTGACTCTCGCATCGTAAGACCATCATCTCCTGCCTGACTTCCCGTACACACAGGCGTCTAATTGATTCTCTCCCGCCATACAATTCTATGCCTGATCATCGCAACTTGACACTGCGCAGGTGCGGCATTGACAAATTGTCGTTCTCGTGATACGCCGCCTTGGTGTCATTTTGATTGTGATGCCTTTGAGAGCACGCATCACATTTCTGCTCTCTGCCCAGCCTTCTTGGCTATCCGTCGTCCGCATAGTGTGCAGCTCTGTGGCAAGATCTCCTCGCTCCTTGAGGGAGGACAAACCTACCGATTACGTCAGGCACTAGTGGGTGTTTTACCCCACCGTCTAACGTCTCGGGCGACACTAGATCGTTAGGCATTTTGGATGTTTCATCCCCGCAGCCTGTTAGTACGACGATGGAACCTAGAGTGTTGTCGCGGTCAGCGCAGGCGTGGCGTGTGCGTAGTATTCGGCCAGTGCAGGTCATATATGGGAAGAACACAAACGACGTGTCCAAGCACTCAATGTCTTCCTCCCAAGTGACATATTGTTCACTCGATAGTTATTCGTACCTTTTGGCACATAGCATAGTTTACGAGCTTGCCTTTAATTCCTGTTGTTCTTCATAGTTGAGCTATCAAGGTACTGACATAGGTACCTGAGCTTATGTGAGTGTAAATGGCCAAATAAAATATTTATTTTGGCTGTACAGGGTACTACCCCCTACGGTGACTTCGTGATTGCCCACTAGTTCGTGACTTTCGTCTACTCAGTCCGCCCTGGAAGATTGACATCGACTTTGGTCAGATCTTTATAGGGAAGTGCCCAAGATCAGCACAAGTTCAACATGAAGTTCTGTCCACGGATCAGCGTGTATCTTTGAGGTGTCTGGCCAAAGCGAAATTGTGGCGGCTTTAATCCCCCAACCAGACTGGCGACATGCTCAACTCCTCCGCGCGCTGGCTGTAGCTTCCCGAGCTTCCCCATCCCTTAAGTGTATCCTGTGGAGTGATCGCCAGATAACATCCATTCAAAGGAATTTGTTGTAGAAGGACAAATTCAGGACACACTCACTACGTCCATCATGCGTACTAGGGTGAACCATATGAGCAGAGCATAAGGGCGCCAATGACGACATGGAGACACCAGCCAAGTAGGTCCAAGGTACCCAAATAAGTAAGTAATCAAGTAGATTTAGGAGGTCAGCAGGAAATCATTAACGTGCAAAAATATAGAAGCATGTGGGCGGCGTGCTGTGAATGAATAAGTACGTATGTGTCAGTAGTAGTGGTACATACATCGTAAAATGTTTATCGTATAATAGACCTCAAGGTCATGTCACTGCCTTCATTTTTTTCCTTGTCATCAGGCGCGGACCAGACCCTAAACATCTTAATGGTCTCCTCCTTGGGGCTGACAGTAAATACGGAACATCCGTCGGGGGCCATGCAAGAATGGCCCACAGGAGCGGAGTGTGCTTTGACGTTAACAATTCGTTGGCAGGAAGGGTAAGAATGAACAGCGAGTGAGTTTTCTACACCTACGGCTGAAGCATTGCCCACCGAGTGTACGTTACTTTGGGATACAGCCCACGAAGATCCGTGAGTGCTCAAAAGCTCCTTGCAGTGGTGCGACCAGTGCAAAGAAGTGATAGTTGTCTGTAACGGAATGGTGTGCATAGGGCCAGAGGATGGGGCCATCTTTCCGGTATTCCAAATGTGTATTTCACCATCGGGGGAACCTCCTCCAGTTGCCAACAGGCCATGCTGCCACGGACTCCACGATAAGGCCTTGAAAAAAAAATTGTGGTGACTGCCGCGGAAGAGCAATCTCATCATACTACATACCTTAACCGGACCCTTGTGTTTCATGCGGACATTTTTGTCGCTGTTCGTAAGAATATCACTTGCTCTATGGTCCCATATATGGACAATACCACTGTCATCTCCTGTGGCCAGATGGTGTCCGTCAGCCGACCACTTCACACCGTGTACTCGGCGTTTATGGCCTATAATCTTGGCTATCTCAGCCCGCATCCGGATATCAAACAGGGTCACATTGCCGCCGGTCCTGCCAACAGCAAGGACATCGCCATTCCAGTGCATGCCTCCCATGCCATGATCACCATCGACCCAGTCTACAAGCTGCATCCTTTTCTCGGCATCCATAACTTTGACATCACCGACTGTCGTCCCAAACGCGAGGAGATGAGGTTTTGCTTTGCCACCCCAATCGATACTGTGGACCGCCCCGTCTGAAAGCGAGGAACGATACAGGTGTGCTACTGCCCGAGATTCAAGGTTCTGAAAATACACATCATATTTGAAAGCAACTCCGATGCAGTTGGCATGTGACCATGCCATTGGAGAGGCAAAAAGATCCGTAGACATCCCAGGTCCATCGAGGGCTAGTACAAAATGGTTCCGAGCCCCTAAATTGGCCTTTGCTGACAGCAGAGATGCAGCACGCGAAGGTGAAAACAACTCGGAAGCACTTCGGCGAAGCAATGAACGAAAACACCGGTCTGAAAAGAGTGATGGAGAGTTGGTAGGACTCAATACACGGTCGTCAAGTAGACCAAACGCTTTGGCGATACGATTTGTTCTCGGTGTAATATTCAATGGCAATGAAGTCGAAGTTCGGACTGTCACAAATCGATCTCCCTAAATCTCCTATGTGTAGCATGCTATGTTGGCTAAGCGATGTTCTTACGTTTATCTCCTCGATTGGAGTCTCCGGTACTAATTGTCTTGCTAAATCTTGTCCTAAATCAAGCGAAGCCACGGAAACCCGCCGTCGCTTCCTGGCTGAGTATGTGCTCGAAACACTAGCGCGTGATGGAGTGCGCTTTATCGTGGCACACTTTGGGGTCGTAGTATCTGTGACACTGCCATATTCACTGTGAATTTCATTAGTTCCGCCCGGTAGATAACACGGGAATACAGACGAGGACATGATAGTTTTCCGCGGTATGAAAAAAGGGATCCAGAGAGTGAATATGCAACTTCTTCTAACTCCAGTCAAAATCCGGTGGCTCTTGATCGTGACGTGTCGTCAGTCGTTACGGTTAGAAAGGCAACCAGTGGATGCGCATCAGTGTTTGTTTGAGACTAAAGGTACAGCCAAACAACCGCCTTCTATATCCGGCTTGCCGGCGGTTGTCACGCAGGTTATGACAGGTTGTGACTTTGTCTGGAGGCTCACTTCAGAGCGGGCTGGTTGGCAGGTACTGCGGTCATTTGAAACAGTCACTCCCTAGGCTCGTACCTATCATACTATCACCACGCCACTGCATTGCCGATACCCACCAAGCTGCCTGAAGTTGCCCAGCGCATCGGATGTTAATTTTTGCGACACCTGATAATAATATGACACAGCCTAGACTTCTTAGCGAAGGGCGCTGCTGGTTGACAACTTTCTGACCACCTTGTTTGGTCTCAGACTGTCTTATGTACAGATAAATACTCGGATGCAGATTTGATTTTCCTTGGTTGTCGGGCAAATGACAGGACGTATGAATCTAATGCTACATAGTATGATCATGCGCCACTACTAGCTAGGCTTCCACATTCGGCGCCAAGTATACTCTGACAAGATTGGCTAAAAATGCGACTTCCTTCTAGTATTCTGGTATAGATTGCTGTGGTGGTCATCCAGTGAAAGCACTGGAAGGACAGCGACGTATACCTACTCTCAGATATCTAATCAGCTTGTACAATTGTGGCAGCCATCATTGATCATCTCCGAAACCTGACATACTGGGGATCAGAAACCAGCATACATCATCAAAATATCAAAACTCCATGTTGAGCGATCTCGCTGGGCTTGTAAGGGTACCTGCCTACCAGTACTTACTGGCACATAGCGTGGATATTGATCATGTTCGATAAAGATTCAGATTGATTGAGTCCTGAAGACGAATGGTCATCCCAAGCTGGGCCGTATCGTGCGGTTTGAATGATAGAACAACCATCTGGACATTTCCTGGTAGAGTTGCAATTATAAACAGGGACAACTTGTACACTACATTTCAGAAAAAACAGAACTCCACAAATACACAAGCAAGAGCGCCAATATTGTTTCCCTAGTGCCCACTGCCTCACGACATCACTGATACGAATAGTGGTCCTATTAACGCTTCATTCCGCGACACTGTCCAATGTAATAGCATGCGAACAAAAAGCAAAACGAAAACAAAGAAAAGCGAGCTGACATAGCAACATTGTCAACAAAAATTCCAGCGCTTAGAAAGCAGCAAAGCACGGATGGATTAAATAATTTCCTTGAAACCAAATATTAGGGTGGATGTGATGTGTGGATCTAGACACTTACAGATGGAGCGTGAATTGATCCACCGACATGCGTTCTGTGAATTGTGACTCATGGATCATTCATCATCCCTTGGGAGAAGGAGCTTCTTTTTCGGGCGCTCATACGGGGTGCGTGGTGAAGAACGCGACTTTGGATTGTAGGGTTCGTCAACAGCAGGGACGATCTGGTCAAGTTCTTCAAAACGGCCCTCCGATTCCAAACAATCAAGAGGTGCGATGAGCACTTTGCGACCAATCTTTGCACGTCTTCTGTGCTTTGAATTGTCAGTGATGGCGGACATCCCTTTCTGCTGCTGCTCTCTGAACTTGAGCAGTGGCAGAACGTCTGAACGAGCGTACTCTCCCTGTGATGTCATCACCGACCAAACAAACCGCATCATGGCCAGCTCGGGAGTGGTGTAAACTGGACGCCCAGGGGAAGGCAGGCGAGGTATAACGTAGGATAAGGCGTCACGAGCTCTAGAGCCAAGTGGGGTGTGTGGTGCTATCATTCCTGATCCAAAGGTCTTCGCCAATTCAGCCCAGTGATATGTCTCGGCCTTGGCTGCTAGTTGATCGTGATCCTTGTGAAATCGAACAGCGGAGATATTCAGGAAGCGAACGCCTTCGTGAGTGATGAGGATATCATAAGGGAGAAGAGATCCCAATAAAATTCCGTGTCTCTGGATATCAGCTACTGCTGCGAAGACAGCAGCACGGTCGGTAGGACACACACGACCTGTATGACATGAGATGAGCGCGAACAACGGTATCGCGTATAACTTCAGCTTACGTCCAATAATGGGCTCACACATGACACCGATGATCATTCCACTTTTGTAGACGTGGGCGAGTAACTTGAAGGTGTAATGGCTGACACCAGCCTCATTCATGAGCTTGTGCCCAAGACTCTCCGCAGCAACAAAACGTGACCAAACTGCGTGCACGCCCATGAAGAGGTCGACTTCCATTCCTGTAGGAGGTGGTATGAGAATAATGGTCAAGATGGCATTATACAACATAACCTTCGTGTATTCCCTCCCATAATGCGCAGTCCACGATGCGAGTAACTTCTATATCATCCAAATTTACCTTCTTCGTCCAAACCGGACATTTCAATTGAACAAACTCCTTTCTAGTGTAGATCAGGCTGTAGGTATTGTCCTTGGTGGTCGTTTGTGAATAATGAGTGGATGATGATTTCAATGATTCTTACCTTTTGTCTCACAAGATGTGCCCAATTGTTCTCTGAACCGAACTGCAGATTATCGAGCATCGTCTGCAGCACTTCTTGTAGGTAAAAAAAGGCCTCTTTGTCAGATGAGAAGTTCCGAGTGGACCAGCATTCAGATGATTGAGAATAGTCGATGCCAGGACGGCGGTATGGTTCTGCTTGAATTGATAGGACTTCGCCATTCTTCCACAGATGGTAGAAGCGCCCTTGGTCATGTTCGGTATAGCCGCCTATACGGAATGTGAGGTTTTTGAAATCGGTCGTCTGCCTGAGTTTGCGGATGGTGAGATCCTTCTACAGGCATGAGTCAGTTCTGCAAAAATTGTGGCGTAGGTGTTGGACCTACACTTGCGTACTCCATGCCGCTGACCTTGGGAGATCAAAACACGTTCTTTCTTGCTGTGCATA
Organism: Suillus weaverae; assembly: GCA_016767475.1. Lineage (NCBI taxonomy): Eukaryota > Fungi > Basidiomycota > Agaricomycetes > Boletales > Suillaceae > Suillus > Suillus weaverae. Next base: position 464,003 of record MU179312.1, read on the forward strand.
ATGCATGACGGTCAATACTAGAGCTTCCCTAAATGGATGGTAGATGAAGCACGTGGCGGTACTTATTACGTTGCGATTCTCCTTCGAGACGATTTTCCATACTTTCAAGTGCTGAGACTGGGACGGTCCCACTGAGATCAACCGTTTGTGGTCGACTTTGCTCATGAAGTCGATCTATTCCAATGGGCGCAATCCAGCGCAACCTGTATATAAGCCAGAATTATGGTAGTTGAATGTCTTGTTTTCCCTATCCTTAGAATCCTAGGTGACGAGCATCCATCCGACCGTCGACGCCACCTTAGTGAGTTCGCATCTGTTTTATATCTTCCCCTGAACAGATATTTTACCTTAATTCGTCGTTGCTCTGCTAGCATGATACCTGCTTAAAAACGCGCAGTGAGTCGACAGTGCACTCCATTACTTCTCGCAAAAATATTGACGATGTGCATCTCTCAAGCCTATTTCTGTGCACTCCACGAGGTACGATTCTACGTACTCGAGCCTTGCTCCAGGGGCATGAGTGGGCGGCCTTGTCCGGCACCTCGAGTATCAGAGGATGCCAAATCTAGTTTGCCTTGCTCCAGATGCCTTGGCCGCTGAGTACGTCTTCCACCTTCTGCAAGTGGGGCACTTCATCATTGCAGCTGACAATTACCAGGCGGAGACTTCTCTGGCGAGGATGACTTACGCTCGGTCCCGCACGATGGCTGACATCTCAAACTGGTTGATGTCACCGAGAATACACCACTCGTCATATGTGTGATGGTCTAATTTATTTCATTTATTCTTACTCTATTTTGGGCTCCTAATCTCGCCAATATTGTCTAACATTCTGTGTAGCATACTGCCCAAGTCTCAGACCTAATCAGTGAGTGCGAATCCTTGATAATTGAATGCACGTTGACGTATGGCCTTTGACAAGACATCCACGAGTAATGTCATCATTTTCATACAGTCCTAGACTTCAAACCACTTGCCTGGATAATCTGCCGCAGCCCTAAATCTCTCTTTTTCAGGATCTATTTAACTAATGCTATAGGCACCATCTGCAGTGCATACATCATATTTTACCTACTCGACCATCAATCATTAATCAAACTCCCTTCTGCCATTTTACCCAAGATCTTCGTTTGTCACTCGACAGTCGGACCAATCCTGCATGTACCGGCAAACCCTGTTGTAAGACTAGTCTATGCGAGATGTACACGCTCTGGTTTCGCTCAGATTTGAATGAAAGTAAGGATGTCGGTGAACTAAATTTATATCCAGAAATTAGTATATGATTCTGTCATCTCCGCCTACTCATCACGAAACAGCCCTCATAACCGTTGGCATCGGGGTGACTGAGTGTGTCTCGCCAGCGCCCGGAGAGGCTCCCGTTGATGCTACCAACTAAATATCCCCGATAAAGCCATTGTCCTCGATCGCCTTCAACCTAATAAAAGGAGGAGTTCATGCACGATACATGATATGAATTCAGTAGACGTACATATTCCTTCAAAAGACTAACAAAACCGTCGCAAGGTCGTACCCTACCAATGACATTGAATTGGCCCCAAGCAGAATGACCCTGGGCAAACAAATCAAAACAGTTCATGATAAGTAAATCATTAATGACCTCTCCCACAACAATAATATCTTGAATCTCGAGACACTTGAAGTCGTCGGCTTCCGCGCCACAAGCCGACGGCTGCCTGTAGGAAAGTGGTGCCATTTTCCCGGGCTCGTGTACCTCTACACTGCCTGCGTGCTCGTGAATGCGGATGCCAGCCGGAAAAAATGCCTTGAGCGGATGACCCGAGCTCAGCAATGGCGATTTTGCGCCATCGGCAATGCCATCAACGCCCCTCGAGACAGTTAGGTGATACTCTCGCAACTTCCATGTTTGGGGATGCTGCGGAACCATACAATTATGAAGGATTGAAGGGGAGCGTCCAGACAGAAGCGCAGCATAGGTAGTGAATTCTGTGTACTAAGGATAGATTGTTTAATGGAGGGTTTCAGGCTCGCGCTATAAATCAACCTACCGTAAAGACACCTTCCCACACACCTTGTAAACTGCCGACTTTATATGCACCCGAGAATTGGCTGGAGAGAGGATTTTCAGCGAGATTCATGCACCTCTGCCAATCAGCATCCCACTCAAGACTCTGATTCAGAGAGGATGGAAAGCTGTTCGGTGCATGTGGTCCTTTGTAGACAACTCTTGTTGGACCTACAAGAGGACCCACCAAGCTGAGATAAGAGAGGATTGCAGGAATAGCCATCGTCGGAGGAGTCAGTTTATATGAATTAGAATAGTGGTTTATGCACGTAGGTCCAAGTAGACAGGACCTGGGGACGAAAACCTCCCATGGGATATGACACAAATTGTACTTGGATTATTAGCAGGTGCATGAAGGTAGAAATAAGGACATACCTTGTTGGCTGCTAAAGCAGTCGGTTTCAAAACGGTTGTGAAAGTCCGATAGTTCCTTTCGGTACGCTGGAAACGGTCTGTGAAATGAGGGTTAGACCGCAGTACAGGGTTGGAGATGACCCATACGACGTACCGGGTCTGAGAAATAACCAAAACAACCACATTGCCAGAGAATTGTGCTCATTATCGAGTGGCCACTCATCTTCTGAGAGCGTCTTCGAGGCGAGCGATGCACCCTCGTCATCAAACCAATACTCCATCAACCATTGTTCCATTCCTGCGTATTCCCTCAATTGCTTGACATTCTTTCCGTCATTTTCAAGCATCATTAGATAGGCGAGCCAAAGCAACTCGCTAATCATGGGCGAATTCGACGTATCTGGTGTGCAGATTTGAGTATCTGTTCGTGCCCGTATCCGCTTCAGGTAAACAAATCTCTTGCGCAACTCCTTCGATAAGACATCAGGCGTGGCGATCTGCAGGCCCAGACGGCGAACGGCGGCGTTGAGATCGAATTTATACTCAAATATGCGTGCGCAAAGATGTAGATTTGTGTCGAGTGATAGAGCACGGTGTATGCTCCTACAGCTTAGAAGTAAAGGGAGCAGATCGGAGGGAGGTCCTACATCTGTCGTGGTTGCTGCGAAGAAAGCAATATTCTCCATCACTTCCTGAGGGAGCCAATCGAGCGCGACGGCTTGAGCCTGAGTGGACATGATGTCGGTCGTGGCAGTGAGCGTAGATTGCTTGAAAAAAAATACTGTCACGGTGTAGAGTTGCTGTGTAGTACCAGTATGTCCTGCCGGGCCACTGTCAGACTATCCCACCACAGTCCTTTCCTTAGCAGGTGAAGTTAACCCAAGAGCTTGGTCGGCGAGATCATGTATTTATACTACTAATAGGTATTATGCCGATATATACATTTAAGAAGAACGCAAATAAGATTGGCAGGGTAGGTTACATCAATGTAACAATTATTCCGATGACACATCTTTGCACAAGCTGAATATTGACTCCCATTCAGGGGGATGAACGCCGCTGGACATACATTTCCAGCGACCCACAAAGTTGCGAGACGATATAACTGACGCGATCTTGTCAGTGCACACAATAGTTATTTGAATCGAGTTAACGCACTATAGCCTCTGAATAACGCTCGCCCAAGTTCAACCGTCTGAGGGTCCAGCTACATACCACTTGAGCGTAGAAAAGACAGCAAAATAGCGTTCCTTACTGGTTCACGGAGCAGAACGATTAGACCATCTGAGGGTCGTATCCGTCCTATGTAACGGTAGCCACCCCAAGCAGCTGCGTAGCGATCCTCAGTCTGTTAAAAGAATTAGATACGGGACAGGAAGGATTCTATGGCACATACCACTCCTGTGATGATGACATCAAAAGCACCATGCACACTTGGCTTCGACTTACCGGCAGTACCCCCAACAAAGCCAATTTCGAGGTGTTCTTGCCTCGGCGGAGAATAATAGGCCTTGAACGACGCGTTTTCTCCAATAAATTCAATCCCTGCCTGTTAAAAATATCAACCTTTGCTCTGGAACTAATGACAAGACTAGCCTCGGTCCCATGCCACCGACAACCGATTGGCAAAAAAGCATTATCAAACGCGCCTTCATTGCATCCCAAGGGGAGGGGAATTGATGGAGAGTAACAGTAAAGCTCTCTGAATGTAACATAAAGAGGGAATCGGCCAAACGTTGGAAAAGGTGACGGAGCAGAGGGAGATGACAGTATATCCTTGTAGACATTATAATACGGGGCCTATTCATATTAGTCACGTGAGGGATGAAGAAGTACAAAAACTCAACGATGAAAGACCCCTGCCAGCGACCGGAAATCGTGCCAGGGATATACTGTCCAGGTAAGGAAGAAGGGGAACGATAGAGAGGATCACGAATGGAACGCGTCCAATCTGGGTCATGACGCCGGCTCTTAAGCAGAGTGTCGAAGCGGTTGCCGTACATCGTCCCCGGAAAGTGAGTCTTGCAACGAGCATTGAAGTATATGATGTCCTCTTTTGTAGGTCCTGAGATACCATCCGCGACAGCCTCTGCTCGAGTCTCTGGCAGGTGTGGAGGGATCATAAGAGGGCGAGTCTCCAAACGAGAGAAGTGAACGAGGATAGCATATGGAGCAAGTGGTGGAAGGTTGAACGGTACTGGTCGCCCAAAGTAGCATATGGTAGTTGGAACTGGACGAATGGGAGAATATTGAGCAGATGTAACAACAATCTTGGGAGAATTTTCCAAAGGATAGGAGTCGTACTCCAGCCCAGTGAAACATGGATACTAGGAAATCTGTTATGAGAACATAGCAAGCATAATCAATAGAGAACGAACTCGAAACCCAGCAAAGGAGTATGGTGATAGCAGTTGGACGAACTCTCTTCCGAGTTCATTGGTTTCATCACGTATAGACTCTGCGGAGGCGTGATAATCACGTATGCAGGTAAATGAAGACTGCGGGTGACTACTAACCTGAGCAGGACATCAACCAGAAGATGGAAACCGCCAAGACATTGACCTCATTCTCTTTGGGCCAGCCGTTGTTAGTCTCGGCACCCACCATCAAGCGTTCCCGAAGGAAGCGCGTCATGAAAATGGGAAGTTGAGCCCAAATCAACTGGTCCCAGTTCCGACCATCATCCTCCAACATCATAATATAGATGGTGGAGAGGGACTCCAGGATGTCAGGATCAGCAATATTGCCTCGCCGAATGCGCTGAAGTGCTCGAAAACGTTTCCTCAATTCATGTTCTACATTGTCGACTGTGAGCTGACCGCCCGGAAAATGTCGCCAAGGAGAAAATCTGTCCTTGAATAACATGAAGTACAGATATGAGTTTGATTCAAGTGAAAGGGCATTGTTAGACATGCGGCACGTTAATCGTAGGGAACGCAAGACACTGGGTGGGCCTTGGCGATGCTGACGAGCTGCGATTATGACAATTTGTTCTAAAAGCTCAGCAGGAGTCGTGATAAGAGAGGCAGGCATACTCGAGGAGGGATAAAATTCGAGGAATGACTTTGCTTTTCAGCGAGACGGCGACTTGCGAATCATTGCTTGGAAAGGTATAGATTGGCACGAGATTCTCACGTGAACAAGATCGTAAGCGCGCTCTGTGAAGAAGCTCAAGTACGGCCGCTGATATCATTGGAAGGCGAAAGTAAGCCGCTTTATTTGAAGGACGTCAATATAGTCAACTCACCGGTTATATCCGGAATGTGATCGCGTACCTGTAACGTATATATTACCTAAAATAGGAAAAACAAATCTCAGATCAAACCTTGTCTGAGTAAACCCTACTAGTGACGGAGAACGTACACGGGTTACACCACACACACAAAGAAATCACGGTATGCGCAGCGTGTCATGGGGTGGACACCCTAGCGAGGCGCGCCAGTACGTGCCATTATCTAGGGTCCTTCCTTCAATAAAATAGCATCAGTTATTAGACTGAAAACCTTTTGACTAGAGTGGACTTACTAATGTCTCCATACGGTAGGAACTAAATTTCCGTCGTTGAATATCGCGGACTCCCGGGTACCCTTTCCAACCTTACGGTATCAGAGTCAGCTGGTGATAGAGAGGCCACTGTCACGACCAGTAAACTGACATCAAATCTCTTTCGACTGGTATCTGACCTCTGGCCAAGGTAGCTCCTACAGGACTTGCCAACAAGTAACATGGCAAGCGAAAGCCAAGCACGTGAAATGATCGAAGGCGGCGAGAGCTGACGAGAGACGGTGATGAGTATACGAGCATGGCACATTGGTAAGTAGGCGTAATTGCTCAAGCGAAAGTGACAAGTCAGACAAACAACTTACCTCATGCCTTCTCGGGCCCATAGCAGTGGCGCCGTGCCCCATCAACGTGGTGCTTTGCGTCCTGATCAGTAGAAACAATTTTGTCTGTACCTTGGGCCTGGATATCCCTTGTGCGAAGGGCAGCCCAAGTTACGAAGATCTAGAATCCCTAGAATTCTTGAAGCACCTCAAGCCGTCGGTACACTATCCTTAGTGAACATGGGTTCCCCCGTGGGGGTTTAATGGCAGGACCTTTGCTTCGAGCTCCGCGCGCCTTGTATGGGTGAAGATGCAATTACACAGACGTCATCTCAAGGACAAAGTGAACTCTTAGTACGATAAGCGATAATACACAATGATACGCACTACTTTTGGTGCAGGCGGGCATTTGAAGTTCTCAATTACCAGAACCACATTCGGAGATAAGCCTGGCAAAAGGAACAACTTGGGTGATTGACCTCACATTGAAACGTTAACGTCAGTGCACGATGTTTTAGTCGGCGCACGAACTTTTACGCGATGTCAATTCTGGCCCGTCACGCGTCACGTTTCGACCGTGATTTTTTTATGAGGGCTTTTTGGAGGAAGGCTTGTCGAACTCATTGCTTATTTATGTAATGAGTTAGGCTGAGGGCCTCAAAAAATCTGCAAACTAATTATGCAACTTCCTGGGACCATGTCAATCACGTGTGGAGTTGACATGTCGGATCCCGTGACCCAGTTCGAGACATGCATAACTGCTAGTGTATGACTTACTATGTACTAGCAATCTTCTACGCTTATCCACATATAATATCATATTCTTCAATCGGTCATCATCTTACAACTCCCGGGCACCCCTCGTGTGCTGTCTACATCTCATGCCCCAATTGCTATCTGCGTTTGCCGTCGTTTTGCACACCCCATCACTTCTGCCAGCTCCACGCAAAAAATGCTCTCCCTACCGCATTCCGAACGCCTTCGTGTCCGTGCTCATGCAGAGAAGTACTATGGTACCAGCCAGCAAAGGTTGCGCTCGCGAATCAGGGCAGACCAACTCACGACGTGTCACATCGCATTTGCTGCAGGAACCAACTGGTCGTTTACTGCATCAATATCTGGAGCTTTATCTCACGAAGAAGTTGCATGTAAGACTATGGTAATGCCCAAACAGACCTGGCTGGATATGATTAACCCTTCTGTTTTTGCGACGCTTCGTCAACACGCAACACTTATCGTCAACGTTCACGACCATGGCTGTGAGTCTGGCCGCCTTCCTTTTCTATTCCTTGTTGAGATGTTACTGTTATGTTCCATGACAGCGTCTTTTCTAGGACTCGCCTTACCTATTTCAAGGACTTTCGTGGGACAGACTACCAACCACATTGCGGGGTCACGACGCAAGGTTTTGGCCCAAGCCTTAGTGCAATTCATGACTTCCGGACAGCGCACGTACAACATGCTTCCCGCCGCAGTTCCGGATAAGACGTTTTGGTCCGAGTACCCCCTGATAGCTGCATCTGGTGATCGTGTGTCAAATGGCATAATCTCTTCATCGATACGCCAACCGTACGTATCACCAAATGCCGAGGTGATAATTGGGCGTCTCAGCACCTTCAATGCTAGGCATGTGCATGAAGCTCCCCGCACTGATAGGCTTAATACTACACCCATTCGAGTAATGTATCTTATGGAGCACGAAAAGAAAACTGCGAATGCTGTACTACAGGATCTCCCGAGATCTAGGATGCAGAAGTACTCCTTAACGTGCGGATTACGAAAGTCTTAATCGTATCAGCACTGCGATTCTCATGTCTCGCCAAATACAATGTTTACCGTCCTTGTCGCCCTTCACACATTACTTTGCCCCTCAAGGCCTCATGAATGAATGGTTACACCCTTGCAAGCATGCAGACGTCAAGATTCATTCACACGACTCCTGCAAAGGTCAGATAGCCATTGTATCCTTTCCAGGATTCAAGCTTCAAGTGATGTAATCCCGACGCTAGTCAAGTCCCGACGATTTCGGAAAGCCGCGCGACACCACTTATGCACCATCGCAATGACAGCTGGGCTTTAGCCTTATTTGCGCCTATATACGTTAGGCAGAACCCAAGAGCAACAGGAGTAGCCGCTCGTCGAGCGCAAATCACAGCAGATTTTACCCAAATGCAAACAGGCAGCCTTGACGGCGTTCACACGTTCCAACACCACATTCAATTCTCCTGTATTAGCTATAAGTATAGCAAATGTTGTTTGACGTGCTGCGGTCGACAGCCAGGCACTCTGGAATGACTTGAAGCGGAGCAATACGTGGAAGTACACTTAGAGGAACATGGATTGGAGACATTAACCATCCATTAGGCGAGAACCAGGCAATTTTGCAGTATGATCGCGACGCCCACGGTGGCCAGTGGCCACCGCAGCTTTCAATTGTCACGGGCGCTCGTATAGAACACCGAAACCATCGCTAGTGGACACGCATCAAACTGCTTGCGAACCCTTGATCCCATGATAATTATAATAGCATTCGCACCATTGCACCATCAATCAGTGTGATCGAAGTGCGAGGGTGTAATAGGTGTCAATAACGGATACGAGTAGCGGGAATGCATTGACATATAGCCCGACGGCCATCATATGAATACCCGAGGAACTACGGAAGCGCATAGCATGCGAGTCTCAGGCGAGGAATGTCAATATCCAAGTGGAAGGGCCCCATCGCGGGGAAGACGGCCCTTCTGCGAGACTAGGGTGAGTGCTATGTATTTCGTTCGAAAGGGGTCATGTTCTCACTCGGACTAGGTCTTGTGGGGCTAAGATATCGAGATCAAGCGACATTCCATAAAGAACTCCGATCAGTCAATTTCCGCGTTATGAACTGAGACGGACAGAGGTTATGAGTAGGGTCCTGTGTAGTATCGTCACCCAACAGTTGATTTTGCCTGTTCTGGCATATGATATGAGCAACCGTCACTGCCTTGACAAGTACTCACGGAAGAATCAGCTAGAATTCGCAACATAATTGTCTAAGTATAGGCAAGGTGGCTGCTTTGCATCATATGGGGCAAGCTTTTCCGCTGAGCAATTACTACCCATTGCATGAAATAACTAAAGAATTTATAAGGGGAGCAAATAATCACTCACCTCATGTCTTTAGTTTCGTCACTTTGGGCAAATTAGCGTCATCTCATCTTGAGACGCTTCAGCACCAAGGCAACTTGACCGGCTGGGCCCATCAGTCGCCAATAGAAGCTTGCAGGTCGCTAATATTCATGTGCGATTGGGAATAGCCTGATGTACGAGCAATGTCATAGAATAGCCCATGTCACTATGGAAAAAAAGATAAACATTTGAAAGTCATAAATGAAGTCGCGCAGTTGAACCAATGGGATTGATTCTCCCGGTGCGTTTTGTCTATGCCAAAAGCTGTTCATGCACGCACATCTTTCTACACAGTTATAGAAAGTTCGTGTATTAATACACAACCTGAGAAGCCATGAGGCAAGGGTGTTGTGAAAGGGTAAGTTAGCTCTGTAAGATACGAGGGTACCGTATTCAACAAGTTATCAATTGCATCACACACGATGGGAATACAAAGAGGACGTACAAACACTCAGCCTGGTGAAAGTCGGGGAAGGTCAAGCTGTACTTATACAGACAAAATCACTTCGGGTCAACTACTGGTCCAAGTATCGTCAGTTTCGCATTCGATAGATCGTCAACGATAGCTTGTAGTATCCCGCAGGGTAGGCGTAACAGCACCAAGAGAATCGTTGAGTTGTGCTAGTACAAGCCCAAGTCTTGCAACGTCGAGAAGTACTTGGACCGGCCCTAAAGAGGTATCTCGAAAGAAACTTTAAATTTAAAACTTTTCGATCCGTTCAACTCAACCATCGCTGCAGTCCTGACGATAAAGATGTCTTTGAACTTCGACGCCCTTGAGCAACACCTGACTACCAGGTCTTACATCGAGGGGTAAGTTATCTTCCAATTTTCAACCTTTTTCGTGATGATCACTACGCTATGGTCCGTGTTTCCAAGAAGCGACTAGACACCGCTGCTCAGATATGCCGATAACTCTCTACCTAGCCTTCTGATTCTTCTTTGCCTCGTAATGCCGTTAGATCTAGCTAAATCTCTTGACTCCAGGTACACGCCCTCTCAGGCAGACGTTCACGTTTACAACTTGCTCACGGCACCAGAGCCATCGAAGTACCCGCACTCTGCTAGATGGTACTCTCACATCAAGTCTTATAATGCGGAGCATGCAGATTTGCCTGGCACAAGCACCGCTGGCCAGGCTTTCGTTCAATCGGCATCGGCATCGGCTCCAGCTGCCGCTGATGATGAAGACGAAGTTGATCTCTTTGCTGATGACGATGAAGAAGATGATGCAGAGGCAGAGAGGCTCAAAGCAGAGCGTGTTGCCGCCTACAATGCGAAGAAAGCTAACAAACCCAAAGCAGCTGCGAAGGTCGGTTTCTTCACTTGCTCAATATTGCGATGCTTACGACGGCCGCTTCCAAATAGTCTGTTGTGACGTTAGAGGTTAAACCTTGGGATGACGAAACCGACATGCAAGCACTTGAGGACTCTGTACGTTCCATTGAGCAGGAAGGTCTCGTTTGGGGTGCCAGCAAACTAGTCGCTGTCGGCTATGGCATCAGGAAGCTCCAAATCACCGTGGTTGTTGGTGAGTTATTCTTCCTCATCGCATTGATGAAGGGATCATGACTTTTATGAACAGAGGACGAACTCGTTTCCTTGGATGATCTACAGGAGAAGGTCGCCGAATTCGAGGACTACGTCCAGAGTTCTGACATTGCTGCTATGCAGAGTAAGCATCTTCCTGTATCTTGCATAACGGTTTATAACTAACTTTTTCCCAAAGAACTATAATCAAACTGGGTGTTGACGAGCGAGTTTTGTAAGCTGTGACAGACAAATTAAGAAGCATTGTTGTAGGAAATGAGAAGGTTTTGTGCGATATAATCATTGTAAATGTGCGTGATGAATGTGCTAGTGTTGTCTGGTAAGCCAATTGAATGGACGCACACATCAGATGCTCCTTGCAAGGGAAAGTCCCAACTGTATGATAAGTTGACTCGCTAGTACCGCTGTCACTGCACAGTATCGCCCTACCATATGTACAAAACACGCATCAGATCATTTACATACAGAGAAGAAATAGTTGCTGCGCACAGTGCGCAGGCAACGCATGGATTCACACTTCGCTTCACCCACGCACAAGTTTGTGAGTGGTTGTCACGCTAGATCGGTCAGTGGACAAGGTTAACTTCAAGCAGATGGGGGAATGCGCAAAGCGGTGCGAAACCTATGTTGCCTTTCTTGGCGCATCTTAGGAAATGCGTTTTGCCACCGCCATCTGAGCGTTATCATAATATTTGCCAATGGACCATCGGAGTAGTTCGATGCTCGGAACGCTCGTTGCCATCTGACAACGATTCTGGATCTTTCATCTCCGTGCTTTGGGAAGTTGCTTTGGGGCAGCGACAGCTCTCCACGAGGCTCTCTTGCCCTCGTGTCAACTCAAAGGATGTTTCACAAAATACGATGGATTCACTGAATACTAGTACTCATTTACTGCGTGATGGCGTCACAGGAGAAGCTATCCGCCTTCTTGCTTCCATCAAGTGCACCCAAATTTGAAGCGATGTACATGTTCAACGTCAACTTTGGTGGTTAACCCTGATGCAGCAGTACTAGTCTGGGCGATGAACGTTAACAACTACTAGGACAGCAGTTGCGCAATCAGCGCCACATATATATTGCCCCCTGCTGGATGTGGAAACGATTTGGCCAAGAATTACGGTGCGCTTCCGATAGCACTTGCTGTGAAGACGGATATATGAATTCGACCAGGCACACGGGTATGTAGCCACGATTACAATCAAGATCTGATCTGGAGAACGTGTGTTTACCTCTCTTTCAGACCTTTCAATTTTCTCAATGAGAGAAGTGAACCTCCGCTTAGTTCGCGCGGCGATCTCATTGCTCGAACGGCACTCCGCCACTCACCTGTTAAAAGGCGCTCGCAGTCATGATTTTACACAGAGTATGATGCTTCCTCACCTCGAATCAATCCCTGTCGATGTCCTGGCCCAGATAGCTTTCTTCACTGTTGCTTCCGCGCCGTTCACCGGCCTCGGTGCTGTTTATCGGCTACTTCTATGTAGCCGCAACATACACGATGCTCTCTCTCTGAAATCTTGCCCCCAGCTTTACGCGCGGGTGTTTCGCAGTAGGTTTGACCTAGTTGCTCATCTCCGTCGCAGCAAACTAGCACCTCCTACGACTACCAATCTGGCATTGGAGTTACAGCGTCGATGTGCGGTACTTCGACGCATCCGGCATCGTCATGTTGCCGATCACAGTATCCTTCCTGACCTCTGGACAATCTACCTAATGCTGTTGGAGAGCGATGGGATGAACGAATCTCAACTTCACACTGCCGGCATCGCGCAATATATACGTACGCTATTGAAATGTTGCCTAGGCCAGCAAGGGGTTCTTCGTGATGACACGGCTCGCGCATTAGCTATATCTGTCGCATGTTTGGTTTGGTCTCACAGTGAGGCTATTGCACTCTTTTCTAGAATATGGGCGTTCCTGATCTGCATCGTTCAGAGTTTATTACCGATATGCCGTCGGAGGAACGCAGTCAGACGCTTTCGGAACTAAGACCTTTTGTCACAGGGTCGACAAATGTGATGAAGTGACCGCGCCCACATATTAAACCAACACTGACATCATTTTAGGTTCTTTCGCTCAATGTGAACATCGGGACAAGACGATGTCCTTTGTCATTCGACGGATCGTACAACCGAGCACCAGAAATGATGCCCGGCGCTTATGCCGAAAATAATTACCGGGCGCTCGTCTCCTCGATCTACACTAGGGAATACACGCTGACCGCTCCCAGCCTTCTTTCTGCGTCAATTTTCCTAACTTTCGCACTGAAGGAGGCGACTGCTCTCCAAGTCCCAAAACATTTGCCGCAAACTCAAGTGGTTGCTCGTCCCACGGGACATGATGGTCCTACTATAGAAGACTTCTTTGCTATCACAAGAAGAAGGACACCTCTTGTCGCTGATTTGGGCCATCAAAACCCCTCTCGTGAACCCTTCGAGGATCGTGCGGGAAGGAAGATGCGGGCATCAAGAAGTCTCGCTCATGATGAAGAGTTCTATCGTATTGCTCATCGCCTGGGCTTACCGGATGACACTTGGGAACTTAGGTCGTGCATTGGGATGCTAAGTGGAACTTGGGAAGGTACATACATGTGAGTGCTCTACTTCATTTACCAGCCCTAATCGATGATGGATTTCACAGGGTAGGCAATGGTCAATGGCTTCGAGAACTCGACTAAAACCTCCATAGACATCGCCGACCTCGTTTTGTCGATGTCCTTCCCAGAAATCAGATCTCACGGTTTCGCCTGATTTCGTGTCCAGACATCCTGTCCAATGTCGGCTTGAGGAACACCTCTGTTTCACACCATGCGTGCCATTGCCCAGCGTTCCGCGGAATGGTGATTTTGGAGAGTCAGCGTTCGAACACTTATTCATGAATGATTGTGAAGGGGTTACTGTGTGTATAGTTCTCACTGCGATCCATTGTTGGTGACACGACTGTCATGCCTTCCCACCTCAGACAGCAAATGAATTTTCGGACGCCACAGGATCATCATCGAAACATCGATATGAACTTTTTCGCCCAACCGATACCTCCGAGAACTACAGGGATCCACGGCATGCCCTGGATGTCGTGATTACTGGTGAAGTGAGTATTTCGTTATCAAAGGGTTTTTCGGATTGTTCACGCATTCGTTTAGACTCCACGCAGGTTGGAAGCCACCTGGGGTGCATTTATCTTCTTTGGAAGGATCCGCTTATCTGATGGACTTGTCACTCTGACGAGAAAACCAGTTAGTCCAGCTTCGCTCGACGGATTTTTCACATTCTTATGACGTATCATTCGTGCAGAAATACTCGGGTGACGAAGGACGTGGGACGTGGATCTTTGAAGGTTACATCCACAACAGATGTTCCTTTGTCGGACGCTGGAGGTCTTTTGGTGTGTCTGAACGTGAGAGCTTACGGGGCATTTTCAGCCTGACCAAGGTAGATGATCCGCCTTCCCATCTTTACTGTGGACTGTAGACGAAACTTTTTGCGAAATACATTATAATTCTTATTTTGGAAGATAACACGGAAGTTTGCGCGAATTGTGGGAAGGGGGAAGGAGCGTGGACAGAACTTCCCGTTGTAAGAGCTCTTGAAGTTCCTGGACTTTGAATTTGATCCCTGACCTTCTACTGATCAGCAGAGCCGAAAGCATTCATTTTGACGCCGTCGTTTTCGTGATAGCTCCGGCAACAATATTGACAATGATGCTTTTTAGTTATAGCCGAGTCCTTTCCACCAATGAAAGTTCTCGGCTTCAGTGCTCAGAAACACATCAAAATTCTTGCCTGATATACTCAGTGGTAGTACATGAACTTTGATAAGATGGCATATCCTGCTGGCGTGATATGTCACTTCTTACTTCCGAGTAGTGTTCGAATGCTGAGTCCATTTTCACGACAAGGTTGGTTGCAAGGCTTTGCGAGAATTGATGTTATTGCGCATCAATCCGATTGATCGTCTTCTATTCCTCGAGTAAATTATTACGGTGCCGAGCATAGATACATAAAACACGACTCTACATGTCAATCTCCGAGTTCCGACTTCTTCAATAGTGAACACAAACAAGACGCTATGCCATGATATGCAGTCACGACAACGAATTGTGCTAATCCCTTCAGCTGGACAAATTATGTCATCCAGGATTTCCAGTTGATTTCGAATAGCTCTTTTGCATTATGGAGGTCATCCGCTCACTCAAGGTGTGGTCTGCTGAGCAGTCACGTGTTATTAAAATGCGCTCCCGATATTATAGACTGATGGCGACATTTGGTGACGGTATGCAACACCTCGACGGAAATGAGTGATTATGATCACAACGGACCCGAATGCGGATTATCTCACTGATCTATTTGACAATATTCAAACTCGAAATGGTTGTGGCCAACCGACACGCCGGTGCTGACTCTTGAATGTCCATGCATATCCACTATGTTCCTACGACAAAGAAGATTTTGAAAGCGATTGTTGGTGAGACAGGTATTATACCGCTTTACATCAAACTTAATATAAGCAAAAAGGTCGGGGTTCGTTGACGAGTCAGCGCTCTCCAGCGAAGTAAACCCGACTACGGCTAGGGTCATCGAAGCCAAGGGAGCTCGATGGATAATAGATGGACTAAGGCGGCGAAAAAGTGGTCATCACGATAAGCAATTATGGGAGACACTCGGTGCTTACCGCGTGTGGAGATGAACCCTTCACGGTGGAATATCAACTGACCTTGCCGCAGGTACAACGTAGCGCAGATAAGAGGATTCGCGACCTGAACTGAGCGGAGTTCCAGGACTCTGGTCAAGCAACTTGCTGTAACGAGTACGATCCAACCCGAGCGTCCTTGCGCGCTCAAAGTGCTTTCCTTGTATGTACATGCCATGTATTTGTCTGCAGAAGTAACCTAACTGAACAAGAATCCAGTTAGGTTTGGGGTATGTGAACAGAAGCGGTGTCAGCACGACAGTGCGGATCCTGAAGGTGACACACCTGAGCCAGGCGAGGTTAAGCGGCGATAGACTTACTGGAGTAGAACGTAGACTCGTTCATGTCCGGTTTTTCCTGGAACCGGGAGAGACCAGGAGAGAACAGCCTTCCGTACTAGGAATTCCTATCACTAACCCTAGTGTGTGAGAAAGAATCGGACACGGATCCAAGGTGCATACTTCAGGTAGGACATTTATGACGAGTACCATGCAGCGGTCACTCGGCAGGTGTGTACAAGATCCGTGCTCGATCGGATATAGGTAAGCCCTGTCACAACTTACAAGAAAATTATTATATGCTCTTTGTAAGTGTGCGGACACAAAGTTGCGGCCCGATCAGCCAACTGATCTGTGGAGTGAGACTCAGGAGGAACAGATAAATGTTGGATTTAGTCAGGTACCGAAGTGAATAATACACTCACACTCGTGGGGGTCAACCGATAAGGCGAAAGAGAAACTGGAGCAAGTACCTCGATTCGTCCCTGTATCCCCCACACCCATGCTGAAGACCAAAGGTGCATTAAAAATTCAAGGTGTAAGTCCGCTTGCGTAAAACTGGTTACTGGGGCAAGCGGCGGCCGCATGCCGCATTTCAAGTGAAGTGTGCTGAGGGTGACATGGCTGGGAAGTCCCCTGAAGCCTCGTATTCGACAATCCCAGGATATCATAATGGGTCCATGTTTTTGATCCAACCGTTGCTAGCAGACTGGCCATGGCAGCAAAACAGTCACTGGGCACCACGTGGGTTATGTATTTGGCTTTGTTTGTAACTGAGGAAAGATCTTTTCCCATGATTGTTTTCTTTCACAACAGAAACTTCGTCGCCGCATCGTCGCCTTCGACTGCAAAGAACCCGTCCACTCGTTGATATCTATCATACCCACCTTGCAATGAAGTCATTTGCTATTCTCTCCTTATTTATTACTGCTTCTTTGGCACAGTCTGTAAGCATTAGATTTGATGTGATCGTTGATTACTAGACTGACAACACTATTCTGAAACCATTCTCCAGTCCTCCAGTTCCAATCCTTTCATTCCTTCAGGAATCAGTCAAGGTTGTTCAGACTATTTAGTTAGCCTGAACAGCAACAGCAGCTTCTCCTCTTGCATAACCCCAATTACATCTGCGACATCTGCGTTCGCACCGGGGGTCAACTCGAGCAACATCACCACAAGCATCGTTAACACTGCATTGAGCAACCTCTGCTCGGCATCTGCGTTCGATGCATGCCCTGACAGTACTGTTCGCTCTCAATTGGTGTCCTACTACTCGGCATGCTCAGCAGAACTTACGACGAATATCAATACCGATGTCCTCAGGACCTATGATGTCCTCTATGTTCTGACGCCACTCAGAGAAGCTGTATGCTCAAAGTCTGATAACGGGCAATACTGTGTCACGCAGCTGAACACCACGTCCGGTAGTTCTACTGCTGGAAATGTGGCTTTGGTGACCTCCAGTAAACAACAGGTGTTGCAGCAATACCTATATACAACGCCTGGCAGCGGGGCTTTCGCGCGTCGGGACGTCAGCAACTCCACCACTGCACTTATTCCTAACACTACGACATATCAGGACACCAATCTCGTGTTCCTCTTCCTTGATTCCAAAATGAATTCGACTCAACTCTGCACCACTTGCACACGCAACATTCTCACATCCTACATCACGTTCGAGTCTAGTCTCCCTTACGCCCCAGGTCTGAACAACAGCTTACTGCTCCGTGGTCAGCCTGCTCTTTACAATGCCACCGTGTCAACTTGCCCAAGTGGCTTCTTGAGCGGCGCTGTGCAGGCCGCCGGTGGCCTGTCCAACGGTCTTTTGAATAATGGCGGTCCCCGGTCGATAAATGCAGATGTAGCATTGCTTGTCAGTGCTATCTTGGGTGCTGCAGGTCTCGCGGTCACAGCTTTCTGAGGCCTACATTATACATGTCTGGTGGACTCGTAGGTGATAGTTGTGGACTGTTTATGGTGACTGGAACGGAGTTGTCTATTATACCTATTGCAATTCCTCTTAGACAAATACTCTTCAGGCATCATCTTTGAAATCGTTTGTCTTCTTCTCTTTCACCCTTTCATCATTGTAGGGATGGTGTGCTTGGAATCATTTCAGTCGTGTCGCTCGGTATCGAGTCGGCTCAGTAATACCAACGTACTCATCTCATTAATGATACAATACTTGTTGGCTGTGCCGCGAGGGCTTGTTGACCTTCAGGATTGTTACCTACTCACAGTACTATTGTGATTTCCAACATTACCTCTTGAGTTCGGCTGTTCCGTTCCAAATAGACCACCATGTTTGCTATAGATACTGACTGAGGGACACAAAAGCTGTACTGCACAGTTCGCAAACGTATCGGCGGTTGATCCTAGGAAACCACCGAGACCTCCTAAAATTGGCGATGTCCCCTTGAAAATGTGATTGGGTCTGATACAACGGTTACAATACGTCGACACTAAATGGCGTATCGAGGGCTCTGTTTTCCTCAGCTGAAACAGCAAAGGATAGCACTTGATCAGCATAGCTACGATACAAATTAGTTCAGATGGAGCTAGCAAGGTAAATCATCGCACCATACCCAATATACGAGGTTGTTGCCGCACAGAAAAGAGTCACATTTGAAGTACAAACGCAAGCAACAGTATTTCCACTACCATCACGAGAGAACCAATAGCAACAACATCACGTCCAGCCGTTATGAATGGACGCCCATATTCTCGTCTATCTTCCTGCCCGGCAGTAGGGAGCGCCTGATCATAAAGAGCGCTAGTTTTCGATCGGTCGGAAAAGTCATGTCGCGAATGTCGAGCACGAATATACCCGAGAGCGAAAAGGAGAATGGAGAGAACGAGATAGAGAATACCAACTGTTCAGTATAATGGGTGACAGAGGGAGGACAAAGTGACGGTCATCATGGAAGAAGTCGAAGACAATAAGATAAGTTACTTACTTCGAAGAAAACGCGAATCAAACAGTCGGAGGGCCGTCAGTGCGTACCCAAGGGTAGCAATGGCTGTACGGCGGTAAGCACCGTTAAACGTGCGATTGCGTGCCCGAAGTTCATTGAGCTCAAGGACATCAATTGGCCTAAATGAATGTGCTCTATGACCCCTATCATAGTATGCAACTATGTGAATGATCGCAAGTGGTTTTCGTAGGGCTCACCGGTATGTGTGCATGATGGAGGTGAATCTGAAGCCTTGCCGGATTGGCTCCGATATTGAACTTGGTGTTATGACAGTACTGTGAGAAACTGGTTCGGCTCGGTTCGGCACATTAAATTATTCTCGTACACTCAAGCTGCGAGTGAAGGTCACGGTGGTGTCAGCTTGAGCAGAGCATAGGCTTGACATTAAAATTGATGGTTCTGCCTTCAACGGTACGCGTAGGCATTCGCCTGAGTCCAAGAGTTTCTGGTGCAAGGTACGTTTTCAATGAATTAGTCTACCGACAGAGCACTGCTGATGACACTACAGAGTATGGCCGCAAATGTCTCGAAACCAAGCGCGGTTTTTACCTTTGCCGGTGCGCGTTGAAGACTATCATATACGCTCGTTTACTCAGTATTCCTGCAGCACTCAAAAATTATGCCGAGGGTGCTCTCTCCCCAGCGCATACCGCATACTCGTAACTTCTGGTGGTCAAAATCGGCGCTACCTGAGCAGCAGGCGGTATCGGCAGTGGAATCAGCACCAGCTTCCAGTAGCAACATCAATCCCGCTCTTGTGGAATCGGAACCAGCAACAGTAATCAATACGGCAACACTAGAGCTAGACTCTACTCCGATACCAGGAACTACCGCGCAGGATAGTTTAACAGCCGTTGCTGACAGTGGTGCGGGTATCAATATTCCTGCGTTTAATACCACCATCCCACCCCTTCAATATGGAGATTTAGCAGAACTAGGCCTCGCTGGCTGGTCACCGGCTGGGATCATAAGGTGGTCATTCGAACTTCTACAGGTCAGCAGTGGAATGCCGTGGTTTTACACGATCATCGCTGGCACACTTTTGTGGCGTGTGGTCATTTTACCTGCCAACATCATGAGCCTTCGCAACTCGTCGCGTTTACTTCCCTATACCGATCAACTGCAGGCCGTGACTGCAGAATGGAAATCAATCGACACCAGTGACCGCCTTGCATTGCAGCGCATATCCCTAAAGAGACAGAAAATTTATGAACAAGCCGGAGCGCGGGTGCTTCCTTCCATTATTATGCCCTTTGTTCAAATCCCAGTCACATTGGGTTTGTTCTTTGCTGTCAGGAAGATGACCATGCTTCCTGTAGAGCAGCTCAAGCAGAGCGGCGTCTTTTTTCTGCCTGACTTGACTATGTCGGACCCATACTACATCCTACCCATCTTGTCTACTGTTGCCATCAACATCCAAATGTCGGTGCGTGTATCCAGAAATTATGCACCGGAGAATTGATACTAAATGGTGGTAACAGGTGATGAAGGGAGACGTTAATTTTGCTGAGCGTCCCGACATGGCCCATATTATGAATTACATGCGCATCTTTTCGTTCATGAGCGTCCCTCTCATGGGCTCACTGCCTAGCGTAGGGTTTTCTGTTTAATTCTCGTACATTCAGCTCTAATACTTATATATTTAGGGTTTGTGGTTGTCCATCCTGACTGGTGTGACGGTGTCATGCCTGCAGTCTTTTATCCTACAACGTGCAACGGTGCGCAGGTGGCTCAAGATAACCCCGCGTGCTGAACCAAAAGCCAAACCACCCACCATGATGGAATCTATGCAGTACGCGAAATCGTGGTACATGAGCAAGAGGAGTGAGATCATCGCTGCTCAAACTCAGGCGGCAAAGACCCGGAAGAGATGAAATAAACAGCGATACAGCATGCATAGAGGGACCTATTGTAAATCTTATTCATTAATACACCCAAGCTCTGCTCGTTCCAAGTCAAAATGGGAGGAAGATAAGTATCGATTATATTACATAACGTTAGCGTGGGAGTACCCGTGACCCCAACATCCAGCCGTGGTACTTCCGGCTACGCATACTTCATGGCCTTCAAGTTGAGCTCAATAACAGTACAGACGCCATCCGCAGCACTGTCTGAAGCTCCCATTGCGGAAGAAGAAGAGTACTATTCGTCATGGTCTCTGTTTCTTGTTTGCCTGCTACTCATCGTCTCGTTATGGACGTCTTATTACTTGCAAATCAGGAAAATTCGGGCCATCCATGAGACCACCGTCTCTATCTTTGCAGGGATGTTTGTCGGGTTGGTGGTTAGACTTGCACCGGGCACGATGATCAGAGAAATGCTGGTGAGTATCCACTCGTTACACCTCTGTGGACTGCTTTCACGGACAGAAATGATGTCTTGCTTTACTGGAGCATGTCTCCAAAACCAGTCGTGACTGCCGTGGCTGAAGCTTTATTCATAGACCTTCAAACATACTCTGTTCTTTAACTTGCTACTTCCTCCCATCATTCTTAATTCCGGATACGAGCTCAAGCAGGTGAGTAATGCGCAGATGTCAAAATATATTCAGACATATGCAACCTTGCTGCAGGAGAATTTTTTCCGCAATTTCGGCTCCATCCTTACTTTCGCGTTTTTGGGCACATTAATATCAGCTGTCGGTGTCGGGTGCGTCAAATGCGAAAATGCTTCTCGCATTATCAATACTTTTCTTAATCGTTCTAAGACAGGGTGATCGTGTATCTCTACTCATTCCTGGGACTAGAATCCTTGGATATTACACTGCTGGAGTGCTTGATCTACGGCTCTACACTATCTGCGACTGATCCAGTGACCGTTCTTGCCATATTCAATCAGTATAAGGTGGACCCAAAGCTCTACACCATCATCTTTGGCGAGAGTCTGCTAAATGATGCGGTCAGTATTGTCATGTATGAGTAAGTTTGAATTGTCTTTCTCCTTTGAGAATGCGCATGCTTATCTTGCGGTTTTCAGAACTCTCGCGCAATTCCACGGGACAGAAATATACATCTCGTCCATATTCCATGGCATCGGGATTTTCTTGCTTTCATTCAGCGTATCCATGGCCCTTGGCGTTAGTTTCGGCCTGGCAATGTCTCTAATCCTCAAACACTCATCAATGAGTCTGTATCCTTCCATCGAATCTTGTCTCGTTGCCCTCTGCGCATATACCTGCTATTTCTTGTCGAACGGCTTGTCGATGTCTGGCATCGTATCCCTCCTGTTCTGTGGAATCACCTTGAAACACTACGCATATCACACCATGTCCCGGCGAACGCAGCGAACAACAAAATACATCTTCTCGACCCTCGCTCAGCTCTCCGAGAATTTCATCTTCATTTACCTCGGTCTCTCACTTTTCACAAGTCCTCCCTCATCTGAGCGCGTTACCAACTACGTCAAGCCCCTCTTCATTGTGGTCACGACGGTTGCAGTCGTGTTTACCCGATACGCAGCCGTCTTCCCTCTATCTGAAGCGATCAACTTCTTCACTCGTCATGCTCGGGGACAGCGAACCGAAGAAATTCCACACTCTTACCAAATGATGTTGTTCTGGGCTGGCTTGCGAGGTGCAGTGGGTGTGGCACTCGCGGCTGGTTTCAAGGGCGAGAATGCGCAGACGCTGAAGACAACTGTCCTCGTTGTAGTGGTGCTTACTGTTTTCGTCTTCGGGGGTACCACTGCACGCATGTTAGAGATCCTTGGTATTCGCACAGGCGTTGAAGACGAAGCTGCTAGCAGCAGCGACGAAGATACACCCCCGGGACGCAACGCATGGCAGAATCGCCGTCATAGTGGTGCATGGAACAGGTACACCGACGATTCTGAGCCCTTGCCGTATTTCTCGCCATCGCAGCACGGATATGGACGGGCTGCAGGCAGAGTAGGGTCACACTATGCATCGCGGACTTATAATCACCACCCGGGAGGACCACCATCGCCGATCGGCAATACTATGTTTTCTGCAGCATCATCGGAGTCCTTTGAGTCGGAAGCGGAAGTGCTCCCTATGGCCACGACTTCAGCGGATGCCGGTCCGTCCACGGAAAGACATGATGGCAGACAGGTCAACGAGGACGGCAAATGGTTCCAGGCGCTAGATGAGAGATACCTTCTTCCTTTGTTCTCGAATGCCACTGCCAGCCGCACGTTCCATGCCAGACGTGCGCGGAGGAATATCTCGATATCTGGCCAAGCCGCAGGTGCGAATCTAAGCGCACTAGGTACGCCGCATGACAGTGAAGACGAGGCTGAGAGCCCGGAGGTGGAGCTTGGAACAGTGGGAGCGATGACACCTGGCAGACAGTTTTCAAGTCCAAGGACTCAATCTCCAGAAGAGCAAATGCGTTCTGAGAGAGGACTTGCCACACCCATCTTGCGGAATGGAAACGGAAGAGATGAGGGACAGAGTCGAGCAGGTTCCTAAGGATTTATCTGTCGCAGTTGTGTCATGGTATTAGATACCTCGTTAGAGTATTCTGCTAAGTGATCTACCAAGGATTTACTCAATGAGAGTCGTTGAATTTTCACTAGACTTGAAGTAAGTCCAAAAATAGCAGTGAACCTTGGCAGTATTGTTCGATCGAGAGGCAGACTAAGTAGTAGCTAGTTCTTGCGTCAAGTCGTTCAGACCCGCCTGCACATGTATTTTGAACAGGGATAAGTGCATGCGCAGTCGGCCAGTGACATATGAAGCTTGAATCGCTGGGCAAGATCTGGTCAGTGGAATTACAACGTCATTATGCGCATTTTGAACAACTTTCTAACGTCCTTCCCTTAAGCTCATGCACCTGGTAAGAGTACTCGGGCCTCACTTCTGATCATGAGCAGTGAGAACATCATATGTGCATGATCCACCAACGTAATTTCTGGTCTGCGGTGCAAAGGGTCTATATTTAGATGCCGTGGTTGTGTCCGTGAGCTGCGGAATCCCAATCAGCAAGGCCTTGTTCCAATCCAAGATGGATCTCCTTCCGTATTCCTCCCACAAAAAATGGAGTATAACAATCTAGGTGCAATCAAGTGTGTTAGCCATCTGGCATATCACTACCTAATATATGGCACTTGAATGTGGGTAGTACGGTCGTTGCAATTCATAGATAACATCGACAATGAGTACGGACATACATTAGTAAGGTGGTACAACACGCGTAGAAAACATCGACGTAGGTGGGGGGTATACTAAGGTTGTGATAAGATAACACAGCGATATTACAGAAGATCCGCATTCCGTAAATGAGTGCGAAGGATACTTTCCTCGACTAAGAGTACCCATGAGAGGGTTGAAATATCTGAAACTCGTGTAGATACTCACCTACGCTCAACGTAGCTGCGGTCGCCTTGGTGTCCTAAAAGCAGATACCAGTTAGCCATCCCCTGTGCCAGCGTGGCCTTGGGTACGCAATTCCTCAACGGAGGAACATTCTCAAGGAACCCAGGCACGTCAAACAGTGGGAGACTCACGATTACCGATGTGAAATAGATAAAAAATTGCCGTGGCTCCGGGGAACACTGTTTAGAAATTTCCTTGAAATGTTGTTGGAAGTCTGGAAAAGAAGAGAATTACTGCGTGAGCATCGACGTACAGCCATGACCTATTCGCGCAAACTATGCGCAAACTAGAACCTACATCTCATCACTGTAATGGTGTCGTTTTTGCGACTGCCGTAACTCGGGATGTGATCCTTTATACACATCCCTCGCTTGATCTTATTGTGGAGGAGATCGCACTTGTTAAGAAAGAGAATGATCTCGGTCTTGGCTAGAATACGAGACGAGCAGACTGATTTCCATAGGAGATAGCTATCTTCCAGGCGGTTTATGCGACGATCTTCACGAAGCTGCTCGTCGAAGCACGAGATTGGACAGAGGAAAATGATGGCATCGACGTCGTCAAAATACGACGCCCATGCTACACGCTTCATAAGAGGGTTGTAAGTTCCAAAATATGAATGGATAAGTGATCGAAATTACCGAAGACCTCGTTCCACCAACATCATACAATAGCCACTCTTTCCCGTTGCCTGCGGAATGTTGCTTAATGCAGGTGCTCGGAAGTAATTGAACGACTTACCGTCGTCCATCACGACTTTGTGTTCTTGAACGCCAACCGTTCGTAGACGCGCACGAACGATGTCGTTGTCGCTAGGTTCATAGTCATACGATACGATGCGGTCAATGTCGTTCAAAAAGCTTCGACCCAATAAGTAAGGGCATTTTAATACAGGAAAGGGAACACTCACAAGCCCGGAGAGTCTTCGATCTTTGTCTTGCGATGAGACAGAACTTGCTGGACAACGGGGTCCTGCCACAAGTCTAGCATGGTTTCCTTGCACGCAACGAGCACATCAGTGATCTCGTTGTGATCGCCATCGCTTCGTCTTTGAGGACGGGCACTGGCCATCATCGATGGGCGCAGCTTTTCCAAGGCGGATTTCCATCCATTTGTTGAATTAATGCCAAAGTCTCGCGACGGGCGTTTGGGTAGTAGCTGGGAGCCCGGAGAATCAAATGGTGTTGCGGATATGGAAGCTGTTGATCGAACTTCCTGCGATTCAGGACCGAGCTTGTTCTCGAGATCACTCTGAATGCTTCGTAACGGGCCGAGACGCCGTTGCATGAAACGATGCTTGTCCGAGAAACGATAAACAATTTCACGGCTGGTTGTCTCGTCATCGGAATCGCTGAGATACTCTATTGCTGTAGGCCCTTGGCGCTTTTCGCCCTCGGCTAGAGATATTTCCCGACTGAGGATATCCAGGACCCTGACAATGTTGCGAACGAGGTTTAAATAAATGACTGCCCGCCATGAAGCTCGCTCCTCCGCCCACTCGCGTCGTGCATGTTGTAACTGGAAGTCTGTGAAACGAGATCATCTTAACCCCTTAGTAATCCACGAGTGCCCTCGAAACGTACTTTTGAGTGTAGCGGATTTTCCTGTATGATCGGGATAAGCTCACTTCCAGAATCATGCTCTGATGAACGCACCGCTCTCGCTCTGTCCGAGGAGAAGTACTTTGACGGATTTCTTCTTCTTCTTGAGCGCGGTTCGTTCTTGACGGATTTGCTCGTCGATAGCCTCGCTTATTCGACAAGCTTCGATCTCAGCCTGCTCGCGCGTTTCTTTCTCTTCTGGTGTTTCATCTTTGGGAGGTGCGATTGCAAGTGTAAGAGGGTCTTCCACAGATATGCGCATCGTCACTAATCAGATGCGTAACAGAAACAAGAGGTTATAACCACAGATGAAAAGAAGGATGAAGACGAGAGAAAAGATGACGAATTGTTACTCCGCCGAAGGAGAGACGACCAAATGGATCAATAGGCGCCGTACGGCACATGGATAACTAGCCTGGGGCTGTTCACAAGCCTTGGCGCACGTCAGAACCTGAAGGGCTCTGTAAGTAAACTGATGAAGCATGTAGAAATTTATCATCAGGATTAACTATCTGTGCAACAAGCTTGCGGAAGTAGTAAAAGTGCTATGTCAGTCCTGCAGGACTGTCATCAAAGTTGTCTTGACTTTGTCTTGACCATTATGCCAAGCGAGGATAATGATGTCGAAAACACAAATAGTTCGCCCGTGGCCCTAGCTAGCTAACGTTGAGCAATTGAATTGCGTGGGTTTTGTTGCCGTTAATGTGGCGTGATATATTTGTTTATATTTGTAAGAGCCAGTTTCGCGATATAAGAGGCGACATGTGACTTTCCCGTGACTTTGACCTCCTTACCCCGTGACCAGCACGACCTTCTGCTGCAGCTTGCTCCCTCAAAGTCATCCCGTGCCTATAATCTCTGTTGTAATTGTGAGTCAAGAGACCCTTAAACAATTCACAAAATATGTAAAGTAACATGAGTAGTTGTCTAGCTCGCTGGCAACTCCAGCCCTCACCATGACTTCTGCACAGCACTCCTCTATTCCCGCTGGCGCATCCACCACTAGTGTTAGTCAGAGTTCACCAGCACCAGTTGCGGTTTCTGTCCCAAATGGCGACCGCATCCCCTTGCAGATAGAGGGTATGGATGCGGCTCAAGTTTCTAATCTCCTCAAGAACCTACCTAGTCTCTTCCACAAGGTCTGTGACCAACAACTATTCTTGAATATTATATCGGATTACCGTTATATGGTTGATGAGTTATGGGTGTTCAAGTCCACTCTGCTTCTGTCGCATTCGTCAATTTTCACTGGATGTACCGCTGACACCACTTTTTGTTACATTAACAGTCTCCTGCTCAGGGCGATATGACCGGAGAGGCCGCTCAATCTTTGCAGGCTCTCGCTCAAGCTGGATTGTTCCCTCTTCAAAATCAACACCAACTCCAGCACCCGATACCATTCCCTGGCGATCCTGGCCCTTCTTCACATCCCCGTGGTCCTCCTAACCTTGGGCACTTGTCTGCGGCCGCGGCAGCTGCAGGTCAAACTCCTCCGGCCCCCCCTCACACGCAGGATGGAGGTGAAGCTCTCAGTGACACAGACATAGGAGAACAGTCTCCTTCAACAGCTCCACAACCGGCGTCTGGATCGACAGGAAGATCCCGAGCCGCCAGGAGCGCTGCAATGGGCACCGATGAGTGGACCCGCCAGCGTAAAGACAATCATGTAGGTATCTTCGACGAGTCCTCCTGTGCTCTGGCCATTGATACTCATGTAATTTTCTCAGAAAGAAGTCGAGCGCCGACGCCGAGGAAATATCAACGAGGGCATCAACGAACTCGGTCGCATAGTACCAAACAGTTCTGGTGAGAAGGCAAAAGGCGCAATTCTTCAGCGTGCTGTGCAGTATATCCACCATTTGAAAGAAAACGAGGCGCGCAACATTGAGAAATGGACACTAGAGAAGTTACTCATGGATCAAGCAATGGGTGACTTACAAGCACAGTTGGAAGACATGAGGAGGCTATGGGAGGAAGAACGCATCGCGCGACAAAGAGCAGAGAACGAACTTGATGTACTGAGGGGTGTGTCGGGCCAGGCCCCAACCATTCCATATAAATCTCGTTCACGTTCAGTTGAGCGAAGACAGGATGGGCCGTCTAACAGAGGTCCATTTGGTGAGAGTGAAGTGCGAACAGAGCTTGGGAATCGACCAGAGGAAGGTGGTGATGATGACTCGGAAGGCAGGCCCGGTAAACGTGCGAGGGTTGATTGAGGTTATGTAGTTCGTATTATCTTTTTCAGCTGTATTAATTGATAGCACCCATAAATTTACTTCTAGTGCCTTTTCTAGATATTCCGAGTCCTGTATTATCCACTTACACCTGGTGTACGTGGGCAACTTCTGCACGGAAGACAGTGCGTTTTACATATTTCGTTATCTTGGTTTGCTTGTCCCCGCATCTGGGGAAGTTGCCATTCCTTGGCGCTTTATTTCCTAATATTTATAGATGGCGAACCTCAACAGTTCCTGCGCCTTCGCGCGGAAAAACCTGTGCTTCGCGTGCATTCATTCGTTCCTCGACTCTTTGTTTATCATGCTAACCATATCTTGGTGCAAGAGTGACTTGGGGTATAGTAATAGATTCCGATCACCGCATTATCGCGCAGCGCTTGATAGGAATTCCCTTGTCCGTGACATCCATGGAAGGTCCGGGTGACATCCACGAGATAAATTTTAACGTGCTGGCGTCCATAATCCCCTGATCTTAACCAAAAGCATCATGCAACATGCTTGGCTGTTGTTGTTTGCCGTGGGACTAATCCTCTACGCCGTTTGGGGTAGATACTTCATGAGAAGCCCACTAGATAACATTCCTGGGCCCCCTCGTCAATATTGGTGGACAGGTAAGGGCACATTGCACGATCTCAGCGAGTTAATGCACTGACAAAATCAATCAGGAAACTTGAATCAGATATTTGCGCGCTATGCATGGGATTTCCACAAGATGCTTGCGGAACGCTACGGTCCAGTATCGAAGTTCTATGGGCTTTTTGGGGTACGTCAATTGCACAAACATATCGCTATTTTCTGAGAGTGTTGTTCACAGGCAAGGGAGTTGTACGTATTTGATCCAAAGGCCATGTACCACGTCATGGTCAAAGATCAGCACATTTTTGAAGTGACTCCTGCCTTTGTAGCGTAGGGATTTCCACCGTGCTTGACGTTTCACTTTACTGGAAAGCCCTGCAGGACAAACAAGGTCCTTTTTGGGGATGGCCTACTCTCGACATTGGGTGCAGTGACTCTTGTTGTGTTGTCCCTGTATCTCATTCCCAATACAGGCGAACACCATCGAAAGCAGGGGAAGATGCTCAACCCTGTGTTTTCTATCAGCCACGTGCGAGACATGGTGCCTGCTTTTCTCGAAGCGACGAAATGCGTAAGTGTCCTCCCAGTCTAGCGTCGGTGGCGTTATTGATGGCGCATGTGTAATAGCTCAGGGACAGCATCGCAGCGCAAGTAGAGCATGGTCCCCGTGAAATTAATATGTTAGAATGGCTCAATCGCACCGCTCTTGAACTCGTGGGGCAGAGCGGACTGGGGTGCTCTTTTGATTGCCTGAAAGAAGGCCATGCCAATCCTTACAGCACTGCCGTCAAGAACCTCCTGTACGCATTCCAATAATTCTTTCAGCTCTAAGGGGGAGGGTTAACGAGAACTCCAGGCCAACAATATTCAAAGTGTCTGTCGCGAGGAAATTTCTCCCATTTCTTATCAGTGTCTGTTCTCCTAGCTTCAGGAGATTCGTCGTGAATTTTTTTCTGTGGAAGGCACTGAAGGAGATCTGTGGTATTGTAGACGTCATGGACGAGACATCGATGAAGGTCTTCGAGGAAAAGAAACGTGCACTTTCTAACGGAGACGACGCCGTATTGCACCAGGTTGGAGAAGGAAAAGACATCATCAGCATACTGCGTGCGTTCATGAAGGTTACAATTGCGTCCCTAACTACTGAGCTATCTATTGCAATAGTCCGAGTCAACATGGATGCTTCAGCGGAAGATCGTCTTCCAGATTCAGAACTCGTGGCCCAAATGAGGTGGGCGTGGCTGAATTCACTTATCTGTCTAACATTACTTCAGCACGCTTGTTTTTGCCGCAACGCATACGACTGCCGGTGCCCTGTGTCGCACCCTTTTGACTCTTGCTCATCACCAAGATGCACAAAACAGACTATGCGAGGAAATACAACAAGCAATGGCTGAACTTGGCGGGCTTGACTATGATGCCCTGGCCAATCTGCCATATCTCAATGCAGTGTGTCGAGAGACACTGCGCTTGTAAGAGTTTATTTTGTATATGCTCACAAGGGCGTAGGTATCCTCCAGTCACCATGGTCGCACGCACGTATGTCCCTCTCGGATTTCGCCAGATGTGTTCGAACCTTACTTTTCTAGTGCACTTGACGATATAGTCCTCCCCTTCTCGCGTCCTGTTAAAGGGGATGATGGGACATATATGCGCGAGGTCCTTGTGCCCAAAAACACGAATGTTATCGTGTCAATCCTGAACTCTAACCGAGATCCTGGAATCTGGGGTGACGACGCGCTTGAGTGGAAACCGGAAAGATGGCTGTCTCCGCTTCCACAAAGTGTTGTTGATGCCGGGATTCCACTCTCACCTGTGAGTGGTGTCTGGAAATATCAATCGCCGCAATGCTGATGCTCAGTGACCTATTTCTCCTCCAGAATGACATTCATTGGCGGCGGAAGAGCGTGCATGTGAGATTTAAAAATTGTATCACATTTGTCTGTCTCTTACAAGAACATACATAGTGGATTCATGTTTTCAGAACTCGAGATGAGTTCGTAGGTTTCATGCTTGATTAGATTCCGGCTGACAAGTTAGTCAGAGATCGTTCTTTGCATTCTCATCCAGACATTCAAGTTCACTCCCACGGAAGAGATCGATTGGACCATGCAGGTGTCATCTCCGAATGTCAAAGGTTCTGAGGATGCAAAGTGGCAGTTGCCGCTCCGAGTTGAGTCGAGATGATATCAAATCGATGCGTGCGGTGCTAGAAACATAACAAGGTCCTCCGGCGTTGCTAACTGTTGTTCAAAGTATACTTGATCTGAAGTGGACTGGGGACTTGCTGTGACGAACACTGAGGACCAATTGGACCACGTTTATACTCAATGACCGGGGAACGTGCTGACCGGATTTGTTCGTCTCACGAAACACTCGCGGGCCTATCTTCGACTCTCGACTGCCCACTGGCCTACAAGCCCTTGCTGAGTACTATTCGTATTCACTGATCCGCAACCGATAAGGAGTTCTCCAGCCTCGTTCCTGCACGTGGAGTTATGGACTCCTGGTTGGTGCACATCGACGATTTCTGGGAGACGTCCTGTACAGAATGACGGGCGAGAAAGCTCTCGTGACGGTCAAAAGTTTGCCTTAAATGATGCTCATGTGAGCGTTGGATCGACACTGTCTGAGGCCGATGCCAGGTTCCTTGCCCTCGACTAGGATCTAGGCTCTACTCGTGATCAAATGACGGTCCTTCTGTTCAAGTGTACGACAACATTCATGTTGGCATCAGTTGTCCTTGTCCGCGGGTGCAGGCTTAACGTTGTAACTTGTAATGCTCATATCGTGGGCAGGGAGAAAATTTGCCCAAGCTAGTCCTTTCTTGCGTGGCGTCGCGGAAATGCTCAATCTTAACGTTATCCCAACTTTGCATACAATATGAAGTTCACGATCAACTTTGTTCCCTTCTGTGGACGCGCATATATAATACGATTGGATACCTGGGGCCTTATGCCGAGCATGCTACACGCTGAAGAGAGCACTACGATGATGACAGGAAAGTCATGAAGAATTAGATGCGACAAAAATGAATGAACACACAAGCCAAAATGAACTTCATTGATGACCATCTACACTTTGAATGGGCACGCAGCAAACCCAGAGCATGAAACGAGCGCGCCATCCAGAATCTATGGTGATGCGAGGACTTGAGGTTGTTCCCGTTGCCTCAGAGGTCACAGGGACAGCAGAACGTGCCGAAGTAGTAGCAGTTGGAGGTGGTTGCTGTGATGACGGTGGGATGCTCTGTGTTGCTGCGTTGGGTTGCTTCGTGGTGTGAGTATTGGGAGGTCGGGTAGCTGGCTTCTTTCTTGCGTGATAGTTCCTCTGCGCGAAAGAGTCAGTGGTGAAGAACCGTGAAAGAGAAAAAAACACACAGGCTTGCCCGCTGTACAAGGGACCTGGACCTCTCGCAACTGGATGTCCGATCCATCTCGTCTGCGGAGTAAACTAGACACTAGGTTTCGAGTCCAGCTGAGAGGTCGGGATGGGGACTTGGTGTCGCGCTCAGTTGCCCCATGTGACTTGGAGCTGCGCCAGAATGAGGTAAAGGGACCGAGGGTGCGTTGAGGTGGTGCTGGAGTGGGACTGTTATGTGGCCCATGTGAATGAGATAGACGAGTGTGCAACTGACAATATATTTGTCAAAACATTGAATGAAGGAAGGAGATCACATACATTAGCCTCTCGTATTGCCTCGTTAAAAAACCCTGGAGGTATTCGAGGAGCACCTTTCATCTTTGGGGCTGGTCGTAGTGTAACATCAACCTGGGGGAGCAGATCCGTTATCAGTGTCATCGAAAATGAAATGCATCTATGCTTACAATATCTGACGGAAAGCCAGCTTCTTTGACGATAGCGGCAACATCCCATGTGTAAATATGGTCGTCGTGGCACTCAGTGACGAGGAACTTTCCATCTGCAGAAAAGGTGGCGGACCACACGTAGTCTTGATGGTGAAGTGGTGTTCCGATGGGTTGATTGTTTTCGAGGTTCCATAGTTGCGCTGTCTTGTGTGAGATTGATGTGCTTGCGAGGATGCGCTCATTGGGAGATAGTAAAATCGCATTGACCAAGTTTTTGCGCACATCAAGAACAGTCCATGTGGCTGTGTCGATCTTGGATTCACTGGCGAAAAGTGTTTTTCCATCCGAGGTCCATGCCAGACTCGTAAAAAAACCCTCGAATGTTTTGAGCAATTTGCCTGTGTTGGCATCCCAGATTTTCAGCCCATTAAACCCGCCGGTGGCAATCGTCTTGGCATCGGGTGAGTAGCAAACTGCCCGCACGTTGTTCCCTGTGTTGATTGGTCCCAGGATAGTTTCTCCACTCTCGACATCCCACACTCTGAATGCACCATCTGTGCCCCCTAGGATTGTCTCATTGTGTCCACTCACCACTCGCTTTCCGTCTGGACTCCAGCACACAGACTTCACTGTAGCTTCATCGGTATGCCCTGTCAATGTTTTGATAACCTTGCCCGTGTCAACGTTCCACAATTTCAGCGCGCCATCCCGATTCCCGCTTGCTAATGTCTGGCTACCCGGCGACAATGCTATGGCAGACACTCCTTCATCTTTGTCCTCCCATTCCTCGACCTGCGTGCCCTTCTCCAAGTCCCAGACTCGAAATGACCCATCCCATGAATTGATGATGACCCGCTGTCCACCAGGCAGGTGTAGGATGTGGCTGAAGCCGTTCTTTACTTTGATCTTTCGGTAAGGCATTGTCGCTAAATTCTCGTGCTTCGCAGAGGCTGAATGCCCCATGATTTTCATTTCGGGATTCACTTCATGGGTGTGTGATAATTTCAGCTCTTACAATCAATTGCCGTAACGAGTCTATCACTTACTCAGAATCCAGATGTACTTGACTCGTACACAGAAAGACGAATGCGGAACGAAAGCTGCGACGGAGTGGGGGTTTCGTTCGATGGAGATTTAAGTCAGTAGGAGGTAGTTGTTTAAGTCTTAGAGGCACGTCTTCATTTTCATCCTCGTGTTTACTTCACAGCTTCAGCACTGGCTGTGCAGTATAAGCGCCCAATCATGTCAATATGCGCATTGACTTCTCGGCATCACAGTCCTATTATCCCGCAAACCTGCATCCTTGTGTTTCTCCACTCCCCCACTGCGATTCTGTGATGGTCGCATCTATATTTTCTCTCCATATTTCCATTACAAGGGAGTCCAACTGGACTCATCCTGCTCCTCTCAGACCTCGGTTCTCAACGTCCTACATGAGTTTTTTCTTCGTCTCCCTACTGGCTAGCTCGCGATCTCGCTATCCTGATGACATTTTCCTAGTCTTTGTTTAATCTCCCTCTCAAATTATCACGTGGACACCTGCGCTTGGATGCATCCAATCTTTGGGTGCATCGAGCTTTGGAACGCGTTCAATACTGCCACCTGCTGGCCTCGATTGTCATCATGCCGTGGCTATGGTGCTCGTTAGTTCATCTGGGCACATTTCTGTAGTTCAGCGCGACTAACTATAGCAGGAGCTTCATGATTAACTACACGACGTGCACGTATGATCCGAATTGATATTGGCCCACAGTACCAATGGCTCACGCGTTTACACGCTGTTGAGGCAAACGTGTAGGTAGCGCTGGCGCAAGCAGATTCTTGTCGATGCTACTTTGTCGACCATGAAACCCGAGCTCTCTTGTTGCTGCACGATCACGATCAAGCAATAGAGAACTTCTCTGATGAGTTCTGATACGTTTGTGAATCCGAGTCACATTTGTACGTTATGCAAAATTATGGTGATCATGATATGAACTAGCTAACAGGATGCCCCTTGGAGTATCAATACTGGTTTGTTGGCTGTCATCATGAGTTTCACCTACGTCTAGTCGGACGAATTTTGATTGAAGTGTTGTCTCAGATCCAATTCAACCATCGTCAACTGAAACAAGTAGGATACATTGCGAACACTGCCAGAAACACGAGCTGGATCGAGTCAAGCTCCTGAAAGCACTGAGGGAGGTTGTCGTGCATGCCAGTGCGGGTAATTGAACACCTGTAATTCACTCTCGATCCTTTTTGAAAGTAAGGGCCAGATATCACATCGGATATATCTGTATCGCTTTTTGGTGGTTGAAAACTCGAGCTGGTAAACCATCTTCAAGGTGTGACAGTTCCCTCGCTAGACTTGCCTTCGTCCAGAGGTACGAATGGGTTGAAATGTCTTGCGCTGGCTGGAAAACAGATCTGACGTTTATGAAAAGCTTGGGCAAGTAACACGGCGTAGAGTGGATATTATTCAACGGACTTGTTCCATACAAGCTGTTCAAGAGCCAAAGCGTTAGCCGCAGCGTGCAAACCGCCCTGTTGCGTCAAGTACTGTACATGGGGCACAAAGGAGATACAATTGTTTGGAAACTTTCACATGCGAAGAGGGCCATCTCGCAGACTAAGGGCAAGGGATGCAGTAAGAGAGATGATATGCATGCCAACGATGACAGCAAGAGCACTTGGGTAGGTGTGAAAACGTGCTCAGCGCGGCATTCATTCAAAAAAGTCGCAAGCATCGACACAAGAACTGAGTTCCTAGCATATGCACGTACTACAATGGGATTACAGCAGTGTACTCGCGTCCCATCCCATGAAACGTGCTGCAAGGTCTACACAAGGCAATAAAATAAGACTTATTAGAAACAACAGTAACAGATGAAGCAGGACAGACAGTACAATGACGGAGTGCAGACAACCATGGAAATGATATGATATGATAGAAAATGTCAATTCAATAGACGCACAGCAATCCAGAACACCCAAAGAGTCCGGTTCGCCCTATATTATGGCGGTATTACGTCGCGACGTCGTTCCAGTAGCTGATGAGGGAGTTGCGACTGCGTCTCTATGGTTGACCATTTGTGTTCTGAATAGGCATACAACACAACCAGCTGACGAAAGGAGCGCGCCATCCACCACCGGTGATATGAGGACGCGAGACTGCCCCTGTTGTCCCCGCAGTACCGACGGCGGCGGAAGGTGTCGAAGCAGCAGTAGTGGGAGGTGGTTGCTGTGACGATGATGGTGTGCTCTGGGTTGCTGCATTGGGCTGTTGAGTATTGGGAGATCGAGATGAGCTGGCAGCTGGCTTCTTCTTTCTTGCGTGATAGTTCCTCTGCGCGAAAGAGTCAGTGGTGAAGAACCGTGAAAGAGAAAAAAACGCACAGGCTTGCCCGCTGTATAAGGGACCTCGACCTCTCGCAACTGGATGTCCGATCCATCTCGTCTGCGTAACATACTAAAGAGGTTCCGAGTCCAGCTGAGAGGGGACTTGGTGTCGGGCTCAGTTGCCCCATGTGACTTGGAGCGGCGCCAGAATGAGGAAAAGGGACTGAGGGTGCGTTGACGTGGCGCTGGAGTGGGACTGTTATGTAGCCCATGGGATTGAGATAGACCAGTGCGCAACTGACAATATATTTGTCAAAACATTGAATGAATGAAGGAGATCACATACATTAGCGTCTCGTATTGCATCGTTAAAAAACCCTGGAGGTATTCGAGGAGCACCTTTCATCTTTGGGGCTGGTCGTGGTGTAGCATCAGCCTGGGGGAGCAAATCCGTTGTCAGTGTCACCGAAAATGAAATGCATCTATGCTTACAATATCTGATGGAAGGCCAGCTTGTTTCAGGATAGCGGAAACATCCCATGTGTAAATGTGGTTGTCTTGGCAGCTAGTGATGAGGAACTTTCCATCTGCAGAAAAGGTGGTAGAGTTCAGGTAGTCTTGATGGTGAAGTGGTGTTCCGATGGGTTGATTGGTTTCGAGGTTCCATAGTTCCGCTGTGTTGTCAAAGTATGATATGCTTGCGAGGATGCACTCATTGGGAGATAATAAAATGGTATTGACCAAGTTTTCGCGCACATCAAGAACAGTCCAGGTGGCTGTGTCAATCTTGGCTTCCCCTGCGAAAAGTGTTTTGCCATCCGAGGTCCATGCCAGGCACCCACACAAAACCTCGAATGTTTTGAGCAATTCGCCTGAGTTGGCATCCCAGATTTTCAGCTCGTTCCCCGCTGTGGCAATCATCTTGGCATCAGGCGAGTAGCAAACTGCCCGCAAGTGGCCTGTCTTGATTGGCCCCAGGATAGTTTCTCCGCTTTCGACATCCCACACTCTAAATGCTCCATCTTCGGCCTCTACGATTGTTTCATCGTGTCCGCTCACCACTCGCTCTCCGTTTGGACTCCAGCACACAGACCACACTCCCTTTGTATGCCCCGTCAATGTTTTGATGACCTTGCCCGTGTCGATGTTCCACAATTTCACCTCGCCATTCCAATTCCCGCTTGCTAATGTCTTGCCACCCGGTGACAATGCTATGGCAGACACTCCTAGTTCACGTTTGTCCTCCCATTCCTCCCCAACCTGCGTGCCTCTCTCCAAGTCCCAGACTCGAAATGACCCATCCCACTGTGAGTAGATGATGATCTGCTGTCTACCGGGCATGGATAAGATGCGGCTGATGCCGTTCTTTACTTCGATCTTTCGGTAAGGCATTGTCGCTAAATTCTCGTGCTTCGCAGAGGCTGGATGCCCCATGATTTTGGTCTCGGGATTCACTTGATGGGTGCGTCATTGTTTCAGCTCTTACCATCAAATCCCATACGAATCCATCACTTACTCAGAATCAGATTGTACTCGACTCGTCCAAAGAAAGACGAATGCGGAACGAAAGCTGCGATGGAGTGGGCGTTTCGTTCGCTAGAGATTCAAGGAGGGAGGGAGGTTGTTGTTTAAGTCTTAGAGGCACGTCTTCCTTTTCATCCTCGTGTTTACTTCACAGCTTCAGCACTGGCTGTGTGGATTAAGCGCCCAAGGCTTTTTTTAGACAATATCCCCACTTCCTTCATTTGCGTTGACTCCTCACTATCGCGGTTCTATAATCCCGCAAGCCTGCATTTCTGTGTTTCCCTAGGCTAATCCGATTCTGCAGTCTTCGTATCTATTTCCTCGCACCGCATTTCCCTTGAGAGTTCAACTCGACGCATCATGCTCTTCCGGCCCTTGTTCTCAACGTCCAACCCGAGGTTTTCACCTTCGTCGCCATACCGGCTAATTCGCAGTCTGGCCATCCTGATCACATTTCCCCAGTCTTCGTCCAGTCACTCATTTCCTTTCTCTGTGCTGCGGGTTATCATAATTTTAATGGCCAGGTCGACAAGCGTGAATTACCTGTAGCATCGAGCTCGTCGGTGGTGGGAGGAATGCTCAAGAGCTTGTTTATGCGCAGGCCTTCTTCTCAGGTATCAGGCGTGGCACCATCACAAGCGTCGATAACATTGGTGTCATGGCTTCATTTTCATTGGGCACTCACGAGGCAATCTATGGTGGCACTAGCCAGGATGCAAGGAACGAAATTAGCTTCTCGATCTAATTGACACGTATAGATCGTTTGAAAGACACGTGCAGCCTTGCTTGAAAGGTAATCTTAGGAGCTACAATGACACCAATCAGAGAGTACGTCGCGCCCCATTGGTTGTTGAACTCTCACTAATCTTGTTTATAGCTTGTCTTTATAGTTACGATCTCGATTCAAATTTCTGCTATACTGTACACGTATTAGTATGAACCCCTCAAAGAATGGAAACATGCGACATATGTATAACATCGAGATCTCTGTCCACACCATCTTTCAATTCCTCAATTCCTTCTCAGCACTTTGTCCACTTCTTCGTCCTCGGCAGATGCCTAGACGATGAATCGATCGATGACGCGCTGAGGGGTAGGGCTGTGGAAGCATGGACAGATGGGCAGAATCGACCGTTTGGCGGAAACGCGGTGTTTATCGCACAGGGATATGTCGCGTTCGCAGGACCAAGCTATCAAGGAGCAAGAGGCATCTATCTCTCTTGGAATTCGTCCAGGGACACATCTCGCTCCGATACATCTCACGTTTAACTAGTATGTGCAAAAATCGGATTCATGGCGTTTTTTTAGTTTGATGGAAGCTCGAAAAAATTCTGTCATTCTGAATCCCTCGGAAACTTTCATACTTGTAGGAGCGCTCGCACCTGAACATTGGTGGTTATTTTGATGCCGAAACAGGCGCTATAATTGCTCCTTCCCCTGCCGCTCCCTCAAGCGCACATCGAGTTGTCTTGCAACGATTGAACTCAGCCATTGTCGAAACCGCCTTCTCTGGCTGCTCGCTGTGACGAACACGCCACATGAGAGTCAGGGCGTGGCTCACCATAACATAGGGGGAATATCTTCAACTCTCGACTGCCCACTGGACTACAAGCCCTTGAAGAGTTTCAAGTTCACGATCAACTTTGTTCCCTTCTGTGGGCGCGCATATATAATACGATTGGATACCTAGGCCTTATGCCGAACATGTTACACGCTGAAGAGATACCATACGACGACGGCAGGAAAGTCATGAAGAATTAGATGCGACAAAAATGAATGAACACACAAGCCAAAATGAACTTCATTGATGGCCATCTACACTTTGAATGGGCACACAACAAACCCAGAGCATGAAATGAGCGCGCCATCCAGAATCTATGGTGATGCGAGGACTTGAGGGTGTTCCCGTTGCCTCAGAGGTCTCAGGGACAGCAGAACGTGCCGAAGTAGTAGCAGTTGGAGGTGGTTGCTGTGATGACGGCGGGATGCTCTGTGTTGCTGCGTTGGGTTGCTTCGTGGTGTGAGTATTGGGGGGTCGGGTAGCTGGCTTCCTTCTTGCGTGATAATTTCTCTGCGCGAAAGAGTCAGTGGTGAAGAACCGTGAAAGAAAAAAAAACGCACAGGCTTGCCCGCTGTACAAGGGACCTCGACCTCTCGCAACTGGATGTCCGATCCATCTCGTCTGCGTAGCATACTAGAAAGGTTCCGAGTCCAGCTGAAAGGCCGGGATGGGGACTTGGTGTCGCGCTCAGTTGCCCCAAGTGACTTGGAGCGGCGCCAGAATGAGGTAAAGGGACCGAGGGTGCGTTGAGGTGGTGCTGGAGTGGGACTGTTATGTGGCCCATGTGATTGAGATAGACGAGTGCGCAACTGACAATATATTTGTCAAAACATGGAATGAAGAAATGAGATCACATACATTAGCCTCTCGTATTGCATCGTTAAAAAACCCTGGAGGTATTCGAGGAGCGCCTTTCATCTTTGGGGCTGGTCGTGGTGTAGCATCAGCCTGGGGGAGCAAATCCGTTGTCAGTGTCACCGAAAATGAAATGTATCTATGCTTACAATATCTGATGGAAGGCCTGATTGTTTCAGGATAGCGGAAACATCCCATGTGTACATGTAGTCGTCGTGGCAGCTAGTGACGAGGAACTTTCCATCTGCAGAAAAGGTCGCGGAGTCCGGGTAGCTTTGATGGTGAAGTGGCGTTCCGATGGGTTTATTGGTTTCGAGGTTCCATAGTTGCGCTGTCTTGTCGAAGGGTGATGTGCTTGCGAGGATGCGCTGGTTGGGAGATAGTAAAATGGTATCGGGGTAGCTTGTGTCCAAGTAAAGGCCTGACCATGTGGCTGTGTCGATCTTGCACATCCCTGCGAAAAGTGTTTTTCCATCCGAGGTCCATGCCAGGCACACACACGAAACCTTGAGTGTTTTGAGCAATTCGCCTGTGTTGGCATCCCAGATTTTCAGCCCATTCTTCGATCCAGTGGCAATTGTCTTGGCATCGGGTGAGTAGCAAACCGCCCACTGGTTTTCCCCTGCCTTGATTGGTCCCAGGATAGTTTCTCCACTCTCGACATCCCACACTCTGAATGTTCCATCAACGGATCCGCTCACCACTCGCTCTCCGTCTGGACTCCAGCACACAGACTCCGCTCCCTTTGTATGCTCCGTCAATGTTTTGATGACCTTGCCCGTGTCGACGTTCCACAATTTCACCGCGCCATCCCGACTCCCGCTTGCTAATGTCTTGCCACCCGGCGACAATGCTATGGCATGCACTCCTCTTTCTTTGTCCTCCCATTCCTCGACCTGCGTGCCCTTCTCCAAGTCCCAGACTCGAAATGACCCTTCCCGCAGTGAGTAGATGATGATCCGCTGTCTACCGGGCAGGAATAAGATGCGGCGGGTGCCGTTCTTTACTTTGATCTTTCGGTAAGGCATTGTCGCTAAATTCTCGTGCTTCGCAGAGACTGGATGCCCCATGATTTTCATTTCGGGATTCACTTCATGGGTGCGTGATAATTTCAGCTCTTACAATCAATTGCCGTACGAATCTATCACTTACTGAGAATCCAGATGTACTTGACTCGTACACAGAAAGACGAATGCGGAACGAAAGCTGCGATGGAGCGGGCGTTTCGTTCGATGGAGATTCAAGTCAGTAGGGAGTTCGTTGTTTAAGTCTTAGAGGCACATCTTCCTTTTCATCCTCGTGTTTACTTCACAGCTTCTGCACTGGCTACTGGCTGTGCAGTATAAGCGCCCAAGGCTTTTTTTGGACAATATGCCCACTTCCTTCATCTGGGTTGACTCCTCGCTATTGCGATCCTATAATCCCGCAAGCCTGTGTTTCTGTGTTTCCCTGGGCTAATCCAATTCTGCAATCTTTGCATGCATTCCCTCGCACCGCATTTCCCTCGAGAGTCCACTCGACGCATCATGTGCTTCTCTCCGGCCCTTGTTCTCAACGCCCAACCTAAGTTTTTCACCTTCGTCACCATACGCAGTCTAGCCATCCTGATCACATTTTCCTAGTCTTCGTTCAATCACTCATTTCCCTTCTCGGTGCTGCGGGTTCTTCTAATTTTAATGGCCAGGTTGACAAGCGTGAATTACCTGTACCATCGAGCTCGTCGGCGGTGGGAGGAATGCTCAAAAGCTTGTTTATGCGCAGGCTATCTTCCCAGGTATCAGGCGTGACACCATCACAAGCGTCGATGGACAATATCATTGGTGTCATGGCTTCATTTTCATTGGGCACTCACGAGGCAATCTATGGTGACACTAGCCAGGACGCAAGGAACGAAATCAGCTTCTCGATCTAATTGACACGCATAGATCGTTTGAAAGACACGTGCAGCCTCGTCATGAAAGGTGATCTTAGGAGCTACAATGACACCAATCAGAGAGTACGTCGCGCCCCATTGGTTGTTGAACTCTCACTAATCTTGTTTATAGGCATGCCGATATACAGCCAGATTTTCAGGGCTGGAGCTATAAAGCCATCGACAACTATCCATACCCGCTGCTCCAGCCTCACGTACACCGAACTCGTACTGTAATCTTCCTCATTCTGCCCCAAGACTTCCTGCCTCATGGCTCCCTTATGTCACTTTCTGTTCCAGATTTCATTCCACTTGTACTTATCGTAACTCCTTCCTCCTTGTCTTTATCCTATGCATAGTTATGATATCGATTCAAATTTATGTTATACTGTACACGTATTAGTATGAAGAATGGAAACATGCGACATATGTATAACATCGAGATCTCTGTCCACACCATCTTTCAATCCCTCAATTCCTTCCAGCACTTTGTCCACTTCGTCGTCCTCGGCATAGATGATGACGCGCTGGGTAGGGCTGTGGAAGCATTGACAGATGGGCAAAATCGAGCGTTTGGCGGAAACGCGGTGTTTATCGCATAGGGATATGTCACGTTCGAAAGTGACGACGTGATCGTGCCGGCCTTCAGATTTGGCTGCAACCAATCACAGTGATGCGGCCCAGGAAGAGGCTGGAACTTGGCCCTAGAGGGCTTCCGAGCATTAGGCTGGACCCCGGGATGCTGTAGCCCGACATCAGAGGGCATCCGAGCATGATGCTGCCCCGCGGGAGGTTGGAACTCGACATTAGGCAACACTGCGTGGTCCTGCGGCAAGCTTGCGGGTGTCGACGCTTCGTTGGTGGAGTGGTCCGTCCCATCTGAGTCCCCAAAAAGGGAGGACTTTTCGTTCATGTTGTTGTCTGTCTCGTCGTCCCCAAAAAGGGAAGACTCTTCGCTGCAGTCCTTCTCGTCCCCAAACAGGGAAGACTCTTCGTTCGTGGAGAGGTTTGTCTCATCCCCCAACAGAGAAGACTCTTCGCGGATGGAATGAACTCTCCCACCATCCCGACGTAACAGAGTCAGATAGGTTTGGTTGTCTTGTACGTGATGAGGGTGGACTGGGCGTGACAGCAGACACGGCTGGAATTTTGGGTGGAACGAGTCTGAGATATTCTCAGGCCACAAAGGGTTCGACTTGCAATGCCTGTCTCCTCCCGCTACTAAAGGCTGGTACCAGCCCCTCCCGCTACCAAAGACTGGTACCCACCACTGCCAGATGACAGCCGACTCTGAGTGTGCTGGGGTTGTCTCTGAATCTTGCCAGGGGACCTGATACGAGGAAGATGGAGATGATAGAGATGATGGTGAAGA
The DNA here is from genome assembly GCA_016767475.1 of Suillus weaverae. NCBI lineage: Eukaryota > Fungi > Basidiomycota > Agaricomycetes > Boletales > Suillaceae > Suillus > Suillus weaverae. The sequence continues at coordinate 506,985 of MU179312.1, forward strand.
TAGAGAAGATGGAGAGAGTGGGGGCGATGGGGGCAGTATGGGCGATGGCAGTGATGATGATGATGGCGGTGGTGGCGGAGGTGGTGGTGGTGGTGGTGGTGGTGGTGGTGGTGATTGGAAGGGCGGCGGGGTGAGAGGTGCCTGCTGAAATGCCTGGAAGGAAGACGGTTGCACGGATGGCTGAAGGGAGACTGGATCTGACGCGGGGATGTAGTGGTAAAATGTGTTGGTAAGGCCTTTCGAGGTGTGGGTCTCATTCTCTGGGGCGTCACGAATAATGACAAACTTTTGCTTCTGCTTCTGTCTGCGGGAAACCTTAGCGTTCACCTCCCAGTGGATGAAGGGGTCATCGGGCATGCGCACTGTTGAAGTTAAATTTGTCACCGTCTGGATGGCCATTAAAATGAGAAAGAATTTACCTGGAGCCATGACTACTAGTGATGCAAGAAGTGTTGTTCAAATGACTACAGGACAGCTGAGGCACTTGGTAGAGGGAGCAATGAGTTTGAGGGTTGGTGGAATTTCGGTCTGGAAGGATATTTAAACCCACCTCAAGGTTCATATTACATATTATCAGTATATTAGAGCAGCATGGTCGATTTAAACGGGGCACGAATTTCGAGCTTCGCCGTGACAGGGCCTACATACTCACCTACTGTACCTGCGGAAGTAGAAGCCGCCGTCCAGTTACTAGGCTGACGCTGCATTGTGCATGCGTCTGAGTCTGGTGCAGACGTAGTGCCAGTTGAAGTTCAATGTAGCAGTCGAACTTAAACGGGTAATTCCTTTATTAGGCTAGCGATTGCAAAAATTTGCTGAATCACGTGGGGTGATGGCCTGTTCAAGCAAATATTATGAGTCGCGTGTTTCGCTGTAGTTTGGGTTCGTCAGCTTGTGGGTAAGCGTCAATCTCGCCAGCGTTCAAAGCGAGTGAACGCTCGATCCCAGCTCAACCATTGTCTGACCTTCGATACAGATTGCGATAGACGAAGCTGGACGATACTTACCTCGTGTTCATACTCTCAGTGGAGGCCCTGGAGGGCTATCTCTCAATTACAATGAACATCGTATGACCAGATCAACTTCCATTGTTGCAGTAGCTTAACACACTGTACTGTTACTATTCATCAAGCTAGGTGGCGAGGTAAAGCCGACATTGAAATCAGTTTCTCCGAGTCGTGCTGGAGAAATGAAACAACTGTCGAACCATACGGTCACTGTAGTATATGCAACAGCGCCATAGTTTTGCAAGTTGGTTTCAAAGTTCTACGTAGTCAGAGCATGTAGAACTTCGACTCAAGGAGTTCGTCGTCCGTCCTTGATTACCAAGGAGAATAAATTATGATTTGATAACGTCGCTGAACCCAACGATCATGTCCACCAAAAGGAACGTCATCCCCGTCGAAGACGAAGTCAGAAAAGCCGCCATCGAGCTGAAAAAAGGCAACCTTGCCTCTGGCGTCGCCAAAATCCACAGCCTCTTACTTGACGCAAATCCATCATGGACGGTCAGCGAAAAACGCGTCCGAAAGATCTTGCAGAGTGAAGGGCTCGTTAGATCGGACGGGACGCCTAGTAGTACGACCAATATCATCCATCCATCTTTTCGCCTCAATCAAAGCCTTGATATCCACAAGTGGACCAGTAAGGTGGAAGTCAAGTACTTTGACGCGATCAAGGGCAAGGGTCTCGTCGCTAAAGAAAATATAGCAAAAGGGGATGTTTTATGGAAGGAGGATCCCTTCATCCTGGCCCCAGAATGGTGAGCTCCCCTACACGTTCCGTCGCTCGAATCGAAGAGCTTATGTCTAGAAGGGAGATGTATGATCTCCAGCGCGCATCTGAGGCATGCTCCCTCTGCTCGTCCATCATCCGCGATCATTCCCCGTTGCGTATATCCTGCGAGGCCTCCACAACCGCAACTCCCTGCACAGCAAGATACTGTAATAGGCTCTGTCGTCTGCAGGCAGAAAAAACGCACCCTCTCCTATGTTCCGCACGCAATCCCGCGTCTGTGCCACTCCTTACCTTCGCAAGAGATGCGCAGTGGATGGCCCTGCATGCTCTCGCGCAGTGCACCAGCCGACTTTTACTGGCTTCTCAGCAAGATGCTGCGACGTTCGACTTGGACTGGGAAGTAGTCCAGGGCCTCGCTGAGCTTGGGATGGAAGAACGTGCACAGTGTCTCCGGTGAGCCATTGGACTCCAACACTTTGACGGTGGATGGCCACTGACCCTCTAATAGCGAGCAGGGATTGGAACCCGATCGCGAAAATTGGCGGAGAGCCTTTGCGTTATACTTGCAAGCATTCAAAGAACCTCGGACCCCTGCAGAACAGAAAAAACTCGCACGCATCTTGAAAAAGCCAATCCCCGAAGAGCTACAGAAATTTACTTTCGAATATCAGGCCTTCTTACGTGGCTTGGGCCGCATGAGTCTCAGTAAGCTATTCCATAAATATCATGTTTTTGTTCGCTGTTTTACACCAGTTCGTAGATTTGGAGGCCCATGGCGGACTGTACAGACTACACTCTCACCTTAACCACAGCTGCACTCCCAACGTCTCCGTAAGGCACTTGGACAAGCGCACCTCGCTCTCGCGCATCACGATAATCGCCAAGGAGGATTTCGGAATAGGGCAGGAGCTCCTAATCACATACACTAACCCCCAGAGCAATCTCAGGGATCGACGTCGGAGATTATCAGAGTGGGGATTCGGACCTTGCCGGTGTGAGCGCTGTGTTGCCGAAGAGAAGGTCTGGAAGGAATCAGATAGCAACACTCAGGAAGCAGACGATCTCGCAGATCAGCTCAAAGCCGGCCTAGGAGTGTTATAGGATCCGGGTTTCATTGAATGATCAGCGATTAGGATTAACTTCCGTTATGTGAGCTTCCGTGGTTCCCATGCTCTTTTGTAGGTATGCTGACATCATCCCAACGATCTGGATCCACCGTCGCCATCGCAGGCATTCACAATGATCGATAACTTTCTTCAAACTTCAAGATCTGGATCTTTTTCATTCAAATCTTGACACATTATTCCCATCAGAATAAATACGGTATAGCTCGGCGCAATATATTTTATCATCGGGGGTATATCTCATCCAGATGACTATATCTACACATGTGGCCCAGTCTGGGTCAATTCAATTCGATCTCCTCATCCCAGAAAACTACCGGAATGACATACAAATTGCGGCCTGCGTTCTTGACTCATTGGTGACAGTGATCCCAAACCTAAGTTTGATTTTTAGCCAAGAGGGCGATCATCGTACTAACCGTGATATGCGTGCCTCTTTTTTATTGGCCACACTCGCCGTGATTCAAAGGAAATTCTGATATCGATGAGTAAACGTGTCATTTTGTACATACGTTATGCGCCGCGCGGGCGATTGTGAATATTTTCTCTGGTAGTCTCGGCATAGGCGCAATCAAAACTGAATCTCGTGAATGACATCGTAGAAAGCTCTGGAACAGTCAAATTTCCGTACCTAAGGACTGATGCGTTGATCCTGCTGCCACAATACCGTGACATTATCTCAGCACACGTACAGCATGAACATATAGGATGCGACGAGGTAAATGTAGGTGAGGTCCTTACCCGAGCACACACCTCCCTGTCATCAGCCTCCAGGTTGGCTCTGCTGCTCCACCTTACTCGGAGCCACCGGTCATTGTATTATGATACCTACGAACATTCGACGATAAACGAAAATAGTAAGTCCTGTACGTACTGAGGCGCTGCATAGGGCCCTGCAGACGAGTAAGTTTGTTACATTCTTATCATTGGCAGGGGCTAGAAGATTGATACTTACGGATAGTGACCGCACGGCGACCTCGTAAGATGCGAGCCCTCGGAAGTATGCAGGAAAGGTAACTTAAACTCAATTACACGGGAAAATCAATGATTTTGGGATCTTGAAGGGTTCAAGAACTCCAGCTGAGAAAGGCGGTACATATATATGGTGGCAAAGATCCATCGATCTAAATAAACATACTATCTTTGGCTGGTGTTGCAAAACTTTTCACTGCTTCCCACCTCAATAGCCTCTAACAATGCCCCGTTAAAATAATTTAACTACATAGGTAGATGGGGTACATGTAGGCCCTGATACTGGGTAATAACATTTGTGTAAAATTCGCGAAGTGAGGGTGCCAGAGGCATGCCGGACTGAACAGCATGCAAAGACGTGCAAGGGCGAGCTAACATCTTGTGATTAATTTTAAAATGATAAAAACAGACTGACATTACGTAATTGCAAATTTCCCCAGTTACATAAACAGACTTTGTTACGTAATTAACAGTTTATTTTTTTGAGCGAAATAAACTGTCAAGTAAGGTTCGTTGTGCTGTTCCTGTCACGGAGAGTTAAACACAAGCAGCCGACTGACTTGCCGACTGACTGCCGCGAACTTCGAAGGGGTTATCGCGAGAGTAAAGATAGGCTCACACTTGCCCACACTGTTCCGAAATAAAGCAAATGCGCCTTAACAAGTTTCAATCACGGTGCCAGCGCTTTACTTATGGCTACAGACCACACAGACATTCGACTCAAGTCGCGGTGGGATCGACGCCGCGGGATCCGAACGTGCTGCAATTTGGGAGGGACTTCGAATGCCATTCATCACCGCGCCCGCTTCCCGCAGGGCGTTAGCACTTCATACATTTGCCTTTTGGATCACCATTGCTCTTGAAACAACACTTCCGGCTTTCTGCTTTCTAGTAGCACAGGATGGGCTGTAGTACCCCCGATTGTTCAACCGGACATGGTCAATTTCCTGGCTTCAGAAGTATCGCAGAGATACCATGATCAGTGATACTACGAAATCCCTGGTCGTCATATGCACGTGTTTGACTCTGTACTAGCTCGACAGTGTGCCGTGGACATATGCCAACGAAACCCATGCACGATGAAAATTGATCTGACAGAATGACCATCTTGTTGTTTTCATGGAGCCGGGTGGTCCATATAAGTAATGCGTGGAACGCCCAAGTGTCGATGACGAGACTTGGGCACGCGTAATCTGCACAGCTTATACATATGTGGATGTGGTGCAAGGAAAGCACCGGTATGTAGGCGACCTATACAAGCGCCATCCCAACCCGCCTCCGTGTCCAACAAGACACCTGTTTCGATTCGGTCCTTCATTCCAAGTGTGTGCACGCCAAGTTCCATTGAAAAGTATTTGCTGGTAAGTGATAATACGCTTGAGAAAAAATTACTGAGGCAAAAGAGGAACAGACCTGCACCAGCGATTGCCCGACGAAAAAAAAGATCCGTGCTCTTGAAGAACGCCATAGCAAAAGGTTGGAGCAGAGCCGGACTGTGTAGATAATTTTGGCGTGCACTACCAATGGCTTACCGCGCTCCTCATAAACAAGACGTGTCAACAGTCAAGCCCCAACAACAGATTAAATTAAAAGGACAAAAAGAACAAGTCTGGGGCATTTTGTACCTCCCAGATGGACGGCACACTATCACTTGTTCTGACGATGCGTCGCTGCGAGTATGGGACTTGGAGAGTGGCAAGCAGAAAGGCGAGAAGTGGGAGGATGAAGGCAGTGGAACGGTGTGGGCCATAGCGTTGTCACCGGGCGGCAAGGAAGTAGCAAGCGGGAGTGGTGACGGCATAGTGAGATTGTGGAACATCGAGACAGGTAAAGTCACTGCAAGATGGACAGGCCACAGTTCAGACGTGTCGTCTATCTGCTGGAGTCCAGATGGAGGTCGACTGGTGAGCGGATCATACGATGGGACAGCAAGAGTGTGGAATGTCAAGAGCGGCGACACCATCCTTGAACCAATCGAGACTGGCCATATGTACGTGCGCACGGTTCACTATTCACCCGATGCAACAATGATTGCAACGGGTGGGCACAAAGGCGTCGACGAGTCCTCAGTGAAACTCTGGGATGTCAAGACAGGCGAACTGCTCAAAACACTCAAGGCAAACACGCTAGCTGGCGAAGTTTTATGTTTGGCTTGGTCTTCGGATGTCAACACGCTTATCTCCGGGTCACTTAATGTCAATGGCTCAATTAGAAAATTCGACACCGCCACCGGGACACAAACCGCTGTGCTCGAAGGGCATCAACATCTTGTTAAAGCCCTGTCATTATCTCCTAATGACCGCATCCTTGCGAGCGCGTCATCTGACAAGACAACACGACTTTGGAACATTGAAAATAATCAACCTATTGGACCACCTCTCCTCCATGAAAACGCAGTGAGATCTGTGGCCTTTTCACCTGATGGAAAGCTGCTGGCCACTGTCTGCGCTGGCCATCACATATACACATGGGATGTCGCTGCTATTGTCAGGGAAGCTGGCTATGGTAGACTTCTAACTGTGAGTTTGAATCCTGTTTCCTATCGATCACACTGATGACACATGTTCCATAGGCTTCCGCCCCAAAGGTATCTCAACTTCCAAGGTTTAGGCATTACATGCACTAATCTGTGTTATTGTAGGTTGGTGGCAAGTCAATCTTAGAGGTAATTGGCCCTTTATTTAAATGTCCCTTGCTTTTATTCATCTTTGTGCCAGACGGATGCCACACAGCGCCGAAATCAGAAATTCGCGGATGCACATCGATTGCCGCCAGGCTTTTTTAATGATGCGCATGTTGGCGTGAGTTTATGGAATCATGGTCTAACCTTTTTATGACACTTATGTTTTCAGTCTTCTGCGACACGTCGTCCCCCTCCCCGTCATGGTCATGGCAGCCGTACAACACCCTCATCATCACCACGTACCCTCCTTGGTCGGCTTTCCTCGCTCTTCCCCCGTTCTCACCACACCACACCTCGTGTTATTGAGGTGCCCACCGTCCAGGACAGAAAGGTATGTTTACCTCCAAGTTCTGCCTAGTTCGATGCCAATTTGCTTCAAAGGCCTTGTATGTCTCCCCACCGCGCCAGAAAAAACAACTTTTGCAAGGAACCCACTCTCAAGGTCAACAGCAACAACAAGGTCATTCACATGGCCAGGCATCATCGTCTCGTCCCCCGGTGACCTCTGCTACCGCAACATCCACGACAGCTGCAGCTGCTGGTGCAACTCCTGCATCTGCAACTGCGACACCGTCACATCCTGCCGCCACCATCAACAATCACAGCCTGTGGACTCGCATAGTGCTCTGCATCTGCTGCGTCTCTGTTGACTATACCAATGGCCATCATTGATGAAGCAGTGTTTCATCACTCGCATTGCTTCTCATTTTGTGCTGACGTTCTTGTCCTCGTATCATACTACTATTTTCACTCTGCAGATGCCAACTCTACTTCATCGAGCCTATCACTAGTACTGTGATTCGCCGCTGCGGCTAAAGCGCCTTCCTGTAACGCAACCACCAAACATGACTGCCTGAACGGGCAGAGCGGGATGCAGTACTTCATGATCAGGATCTTTAGGTGCATGCTTCCTGGGTGCCTGGAGTCCTTCGTCCCCCACCTTAATGTGCAGCTGAGGGCGGTAAACGCCGTGACGGACATGTACTTCGGAAGAACCGATAATGCATGCATTGGGCTGCAGGTAGTATTGCGCGTTCAGACCGCGATGAGTTGATATATACTGGAATCAGTACGACTGATCAGCAGTGGTGATGCATGACGAGTCCTAGCACTGATGCTAGTACAGAACAGAGACTCCAGACCGTTCGCCGTCATCAGTGGTGGCGTCTCCTCGCGAGACCTCAATCTCAACTATGTATTGTATACATTACTCTCGTCAATACAACAAAGATCGAAAAAAAGCTCTATATCCGTATTGCGCGTGAAATCAAATGAGAATGTCGAAAAACAAAACCACAACAAAGTGAGCACCTCCCAGCATAGCGGAACAACATATGACACCCACTACAAAGGGATAAACCCGGTCGGACGCACCGTCACCCCCGTCTCTGACTCCGCATACATACCATACGCCATCTGCATCGTCTCCCCATCAAGCCCCCTCACCCTAAGACACTTCCCAAACAACTTCTTATCGATCGGATACTGGACCCGACTCGCAAGATGCTGCCCGCCCACCAAATCCTTGATAACGCCAGCAATAAGCCGCTGCTTATGCACGTTGATCAATGGCTCCAGCTGCATCGAAGGCGGAAGAGGCGTCAGCGAATCAAATACCTCTGGGTGGGCTGGGGACTCGAAATTGACGGTTTGGGAGTCGATGCCGACAGGGTCGTGAGGTGAGGTTGGGTCGATTAGATCTGGGAGTCTGCTGTAGCGGTATAGTTGAGAAAGATAGACCCCGATGAATGGGACGCAGGCTGATGGCGTCTTGGCGTCGTTAGCACCTTTTGGCCTTCCCGAGGGTAGGTCTGTGCTGCTGCTACTCAAGACCGTAGACGTCCGTGTCGTCACATTCAGAGTCTTCGGATCTACCATAGCAGTGATAGCATCGCGCATAGCCTTGAAATCATCGTTCGGCAACACAAATTGCTTCAGCTTTTGAAACACCCCGCTCTCCCATAGCCTCACGCGTCCCCAATGCCGATGCATAGCTTTCGCGACCCACTCGTTCTGCAAACCGGCCATGATAGCCGCCAACGTATTGAAATTACTCTGGACGTACGCTTTCTGAGCGATGTCGCACAAAGTCAGAATCAGTCTTCTCAAAATAAAACATCATCGAAAAGCAACTCACAAAAGCGACGCGAATAAACTTGCCCACCAACATCGCCCTATCGCTCGGATGCGTCATCACGATCTCGGCAACCACAAAATTCGCAAGCAGATTAAACCGCCCTCGAACAGCAGCCAATGCACTCGTCTTCTGGCTCCAGCGTGACTCAGCCTTCCAACGCGCTCGGTCCTTGAGATACTGTGCCCAATCCAACACGTTCACCTCCTGACACGACATCCAATCGTCCAAGATCAACTCTTCAGGCTTGACCCCCAAGAAAAGCTCTCGGTCGATCATCGAGAAATGTTGTACGATCATGTCGGCGCTCACGTTCAGGATCCAGCTTCGGTGTTGTTTTCGACCAGGGGAGATGAATTTGGATGGAGAGGTTATTATGAAGGGGGATGTTGTAGAGTCGCCATGGGACGTAGACGGTCTTGACGGTACCCTGCTCTGCAAGATCTCAAGTGGAACAGCATCTTCAGGCGCAGGTTTCAAATCGCTCATCCTCGCAGGCGGCGACGTCGGTCCCGATCCTCCAAACATGGCTCCAACCGTCCCAGACGTCAATTCCAAACCCGCCGAGCTGAAATAGTCCTCCGTCGTCGTCGTAGCCCCCGAAATTGTTAGCTGCGACCCAGTGCCCACAAGAGTCCGTTCATCCACCCTCAATATCCCAGTCTCGTGCTGATCAATCTCATAATCCTCCTCCTCTTCCTCATCTTCACTATCCAACCCAAAAAATCTCGGCTGCTCATCCCCAAAATCACCCACAGCCATCCGCTCCTGAATCGTGCGCACCCACCCATCCACCTTCTTCGCTTTCTCTTTCCGTTTCTGGGGATTGATCTGGCCTTCAAGACGTCTCAGAGCCTCTTCGACGCCCCCATTATCCTCATCGTCACTCAAGGAATCCACAAGGGCGTTCACCTGCCACTGCTGGATACCATTCCCCAACGCAGCTCCGACAGACGCAGACGACACAGCAGATCCACCCGAGGCTACAGAGTCCCGAGAACGCATCCCCAACGAGGAAACGCTATCCACCGACCGGCGTATGAACTCAAAATCTCGCCTTAGAGGCAGTCGACGCGGGGGCTTGCGCAGACCTGGTGGTGCGGGTGGATTCTCACCATGCGCCTCAGAAGAGGTATCTGAGAGATCTAGATCGTCGATGGAGACGACGTCGAAACGCCATGGTGGCTGAGCCTGCACTTGGGCGACGAGGGGGTTGATCCGCGATCGTGAGGATAGGATTGAGCCGAAGGAGTCTGTTGAGTGTGTGCGCGTGGAGGCACGGGAGATGGACGATATAGATAGCCGCTTCTCTTGTGTAGACTGCCGTCGCTCTTGTGTAGATTGGCGTTTTTCCTGCGTAGACGGACGTTTCTCCTGTATCATGATGGATTGGCGCTTCTCCTGTATCGACACTCGCTTATCGCCCAAAGAACCCACCGTCACACTGTCCCGTTCCTCCTCTTCTTCCACCTCCGTAACTGCCCGTAACTGCGTCTGCGGCGAGGGCAGGTCCAACTTCGCCTCAAGCCCTTTGACCGCACTCTCCCCAGCACTCTGACTCTGCCTCCCAAGCACAGGACACGAACCCCCATCCAACAGCTTCTCCCCCTTACACCCACCCACACCCGCCGGCTCAATCATCTTCAGATACTGCTCAACACCGCCCCTAACCATCAACAAATCTCCCGTCGCATTCAACTCCAAATCAAACGCCGAAACGTTTGCGGGAACCGCAAGGCCCGTATCCACAGTCTGTCTCGAGTTCGACACTCTTTTCCATCTGCCCAAACGCCCAATCGTCTTCACGAATGCACGAGAGATCGCACTCTGGGGAAACACAATGGGAGGGGGAGAACTGTTCGTAGGGGTAGTATCACTTGTGGTAGAAGACGCTGCTGAGGTAGAAGCTCGACTCTGCTGGAGTATGTTCATCTGCAATGGTTGTTGTAAAATCGAAGCAGCCCTGGGCGGGGAAGATACGCTGCCAGAATTGAACGAAAACGCGTTGCTGTTGTCGCCATGGAAGATAGATTGGGGGTGTGTGGGTGGTTCGTCGGGTGCGAAATCGAGGTCTACATCAGAGTCGTCTTGCTGTTTGGAGGATATGGCTTCTGCGAATTTGTCGCCTAGGACGTGCGTGGGTCGGGGTTTGGTGGGAATGTTTAGGCTTTGGCGGGCGGAAATGGAGCCGGAGCGGTGTCTGCGGGTATGGGCTTCTTTGCAGTCTTTGACGACTTTGATGAGTTTCCTTACGATGTTCTGTATATCATACTTGAGCTGAGAAGTGCCATAAAAGAGGAAAGACTCACCAGACCATCCTGATGTTTCTTCAAAATGGGATCCTTCACAAGCGTATTTAGCCAACTCGCCAACAAAAGCCTCAACTCCCGATTCGGCAAAAAATCCATGACGAAGAACGTCAATAACCAGTATCTGATAGCTACGAACGTCCGCACGCGCACGATTTTCCGTACCATATCGTCTTTACCGCTCAGCGCCCAGTGAAAACGACAGATGAGGAGGTGGCAGAGGTCGACGGCAGAGATGTATGTTCGGTAGGTGAGGAAGAAGTTGAGTAGTTCGTCGTAGTCGAGATCGCTTGTTAGCTGGGCGATCCATCGTTCGATCGTCGCTGCGATGAGCACCTTGGTGGTCATGCCTTCCCCGTCAATACGCACTATAGGCACATCTATAGGTCCACGGCCCCTGCGAGAATTAGAAGGAGAAGACATTCCACCGCGGCTGCTCTGCGACACCGAGACGTCATCACCATCCAGATCAGAAGAGACGTGTATTTCCCCCCAGAGGACAAAACGGGGGTCATTACGCGGTGCAGCGCTATCCTCTGCACGAAGAGACATTTTGATAGTCGTCTCCCCTGCAGAATCCGAAAACAGTCTATCCAGCTGTGGAAGACCGCGATAAGTCTGGAGAACATCGAACACCTCTGTCGAATATCGCGAATGCATGCTTGTTTCTGGGAGTGGGATGAGTGCTGGGTCGGGTGGGGCGATGCCTGGGGGTGGAGAGGGGGAATAATCTTGGATGAGGTCGGGTGAGACGCGGAGGGGGAGGATGGAATCCGGGGTATCCGCTCGCTGTGTGGTATCTCCTGCGCGCGCAGTCAGACCGGACTCGAACGACTGCATCTCCCGTAGGGCGCGCGGCATGGGTAAAAAACCATTAGAAGACGGTCTAGTAGGTGATTCAAAAGTAGTGCTGAGTCCAAATGGATGTGGGATGAGACCTGGTAGTGCGTTTTTTTCGAACACAGAGCTCGAAAATGGAGAAGGGGGTACGGAGCCGTTCGGCCATTGCATAACTTCTGCAAAGATGTCTGCGGTAGGCTGTTTTGGCGGATCGGAGAAAAGCGCGGCTTGTTGTGGACGTTGCATATCTGCACCAGTGACGCTGTGTGAATGAGTCCTGCCAGTGGGAGTGGGTTGTGTGGATGGGCCTGCAGCAGACGAGCTGACAGCCATGCCGAACATGTCCGGGATAGAGCGGGTCCTTCGTACTAACTTACGAGGCTTCATAGTGGTGGAACTGGGCTGAGATTCCTGGGCTGTGGACTTGACTTTATTCTGCATGAGGAAACTCATGCGGGAACGGGATTTGGAGGCACGAGTGCGAGAGGCATCAACGGACATGGACACCTTGTGAGTCATTTGCTCTGCTTCCTCTGCAGCAGCAGCGGGAGCGACTGCATCACGACGACTTTAAATAAGTAAGTAACGAAATTAGCGGTGCATAGTGGCGATGATACGGGAAGAACCGCACCTGACACGATACATCTGCTTTCCGTGCTGATTGACAAAGGCGGTGATAGCGTATGGAGAACGAACATCTTTGCCTACGCCAAGAAATTGGTCGTAGCGCCTCTTTAGTTCTCTGGCAGCTGAACCAGATGAAGTCTCGACGAAGCTGCCATCAGCTGGTGAAAGATGAGAGGCACGCAGACCAACGACAAAGAAAGAACACACGAGCTATCGAAATATCTGCAGAAGCTACTTCTGGTGGGAGGGAGTTCCATTCTGTATCTGATGCACGTGCACGGGAGAATGAGAACGAAGATTGTGAATTGTTCAAAGAGGGTGCGGGAATGGGGAGCAAGAGATTTGTTAGTGCGAGTTCGTCTGTAGGTATCTCTGAGTCAGTCGTCGGCATCGCACTAGTCATCGCCGACGTCGTATTTAGCGCCGCCCTCGCTGTCGTGGTCGTCGTGGTCGGGCGTCGTATTCGTCAGTAAGACATCGAAGAAACAAAAGAGTGACACCGCATGCAAACCACGTGCTTTACCCCGCATCATCCTCAGGCTCTTCCACGATGTCGATAGTTACAATACGCGTGCGTCCAATTCACTTCAAAAAATTCACTGAAAATCATCAATGAAACCGTAGAATGTGGAGTTCTTTAACAATCCAGCAAGATTCTTAGATCCTTATCACTTTCGCGTTACTTTTGAGTGCATAGCGCCTCTCAAAGACGGTCAGCACAATGTTCAATTCGTAGCTTTCACCTGCTAACTTTCAAATGTAGATTTAGAATGGAAGCTCATCTATGTATCATCACCAGGGAATGAAGAACTAGACCAAGAACTAGACGACTGCCTCGTAGGTCCGGTCCCAGTCGGCGTAAACTCTTTTGAGTTCGAGGGTCTCGCTCCTGATCCTGCAAAAATACCAACGGAGGACGTCCTGGGCGTTGCTGCTCTTATCCTCACAGGCTCTTATCGTGATCAAGAGTTTGTACGCGTTGGGTACTATCAGAACACGGAGTACGATAACGATGATATGAAAGCCACTCCTCCGGAGAAAATTCAGTTTGATAGACTCGTACGCGATATAAGCACAAAACTACGCGTCACCCGCTTTCAAATCAAATGGTTCGTCTTATTTTTTATGTTTGTGATCTGAATCTGATCTACTCAAAGGGACGTCGCGCCCCAATCACAAGGGCACGCCGCTGCAGGCGCTGCTGCGTCTGCCGCCGTTCCCTCTGCAAACGACCTAGATGGTGATGATGCGAATCGTAGTACTTAGATTCACTGTATTCTTCTTGCATTATACCTACGCGTGTCGTTTATCGAACACTATGCCAACGGCTTGCTCCTGTACAAAAGCACATACGCAGACGCGTCTTCCCCTCCTCCATCAATCGTCCCAAGCTTCTCCCTGGGAAACACCGACACCTTGTCATCATCAAATCTGTACCAATCTTCATCATCCTCGTCAAATGCATCACCCGACTTTGCATGGAATATGCTCTTCTTCACGAAACCGATATAATGCCCCGCGTCAGCATCTGCTCCCTTGTGCGTAACGATGGCTATCCAAAAATTAGTTCGCCCCCACAAGCCAAAGAACAACAACACCCACCAACAAGATCATACAACCCAGTCACGCTGCACCCATAATCATTCTTCAGGTCAGCATCGGCCAATCCCTCCAGCTCCTCCAGCTCCCGAGCACGATACACGCTCTCCTCCTCCAGGTCCCCCGGCACCTCACTCGCAGGTGCCATCTCAACGTCTGTATTCTCCTCTGCGGGCCTAGACGATGACGACGCTTCCTGCGCCACCTTCGTTCGCTTACGCACCTTCCGCCGCTCGGCACGCTCTTTCTCAATAGACTTTAACCGGCTGGACACTGGCGTGAGCTTTGATTTCAGCTCATCGGTCACTACTTCCAGCGCATCAAACTCTGACGCAAACTTCACTTTGCGCTGGGGGTCCGTGAGACGTGAGGCAGAACTAGAAACAATTCATGCTCACCATGATCTTGGCCTTCTTTCCGATATCGCGTCTCCATGCGAAACGAACCATGTGCACCGTCAGGTAACTCGGTAGGCGCGAGAGACCTGACGTCTGGCTGTAAACTGCTTGACGTCCAAGCGAAGGAGAGTTCTTATCCAATTGAGAGTTCAATGCCTGCATACGCGTCAGCAAAGACCAACCCAAGCACAAAAAACACGCATACATCCTTGATACCAGAATGCATATAATTCGTTGTCGCCGAAATATTGCACTCGATTTTCAGCACCTTTTCTATAGCGACGGTGCTAGGCTCTTCAGGCGCTTCGTCACATTTCAATCTGTCCAAACCAGTCAACTGACGCCGACTACAAAAGGAAAAAAAATCCAAATCACTCTCTGCGCATCTCTGCCATCATAAACTGGTCGACGAATCTCCTTCCCCCTGCTACTGTATCACCCGTAGCATCGATCCCAGGAACATCTTTCAAGCCATTCGCAAGCTGCGTCCAACACTCCTCAGCGTCTATACCTCAAGTCAACAACCCAGCAAACAACGGTAGAAAAACGCTCGCCTTGCTGCGCGTACCCCCCTAAGATTCCATTCTTGCCTGATCTATCAACTTCCCCGAACTGAGGCACAGCCTGACGCAACACGGTCAAAAACGTGGTAGGGATATATCCCTCCGTCGTACGAGACATGTTGCTATACAAGTCTCTCAGCGCACGAGGGAGGACGTCCAAATGTGGTGACCTATCAGACGTGGGATTGAGGTCACGAGCCACGCATGTAAGAAATAGGAGCATACGTTGAGAGAGCTGTTTGAAGCTCTGGTATCGCACGCATCGCTTGGACGGTGGCGTTCATGTAGCAGGTATTTCCAAGGCTGTGAGCATATACTTGTCACTTCACGGTTACGCTGTGGATCGCTGTAGCACCCACTTTTTCAATCCAACCGGCAAAGAGAGCTGCAAGAACAAAGACTTTAGTAACCCACACGAGCGCAAATAGAACAAACATACGGCTTCTGCGATTGCCGACTCGTCCATATCTGCGCAAGAACGGTCACCACAACCTTAAATTACATGTATACAGAGACACTCACCCTCAAGAAAAACGATCGGTTTTTCAGGTGGCTTCGGGAGTTCACCCGCAGCGCCAATAACCATGAACGTCTGTCCCTAACCACACATTCAATACACACTTTCGACAAAACAAAAGAAAAGCGCACTCACCGCTTTAGGAGCCACCTTCTTCCAATCCGTATCATCCTACGCAAATTAATCATCCATCAAAACGCCCACACAACACGAGAAGCACGCACCTTGAGCACGCCGCCCTTGATCATAACTTTCATACGCTCCGGCGGCACGCCTGTGACTTGATAAACCGCATCTTTGAACACGGCAGGTGGGAGTAATGTATCTAGGTTAACATCGAGAGTTTTTCCTGCGTGTTTGATGTGTACTTGTAACGGGGCCATGGATTTGGATGAGTTGCAGGTCTGCGTAATGATTAATCGCGAGTGATCAGACTGACGCGTTCAAGGGGTAGATGGGAATCGATTATGTAATGATGGGGACGTGTTTGTGACGTCACGCTGAACACGTTCCACAGTAAGTGCTCCAGCTTTAAAAGCTCCAACGTCGACTTTAACCTTTAACTACAACGACGACCTCAACATCGACGACGACAACGACGTTAAGCACGATGACAATCTAGTATGTCTTGATGAATAAAGCAAGTTCGATAAGCTCTAATGGTCTCGCAGTTACTCGCTCACATTCCTGCTCCTAGCAGCAGAAGTAAGTTCCGCAGCACCCTGACTTCAATTCATGATTCATAACGCGCCCAAACTAGATGGTAACATTCTGCCTGCTCGTATCCCCACTCCCTTTCACAGTCCGCAAAAAACTTTTCCGGTTCCTCTCTGAAAGCCCCATCGTCGCCAAAGTCGCGTATGGGCTCAAGATTTCCTTTATGTTCGTACTTCAATCGCTTATATCTCACTCACTTACTAATATCATATCACTTACACCCACAGCTTCGTAGGCATTCTCTTCCTAGACGCCCTCCAACGCATGTTCCGCGTAACAGCCGAAACCGAAATGGCAAAAACAGGCGGCCAGGGCATGCACGACGTACGAACCGAGACCAATTTCGCCGCTCGCAAGTTCTAGTGCGCACCCTGTCCTCTTTCATAGCGCATGATGCAATCTGACGCTTTGTGTTTTTCTCATCAGCGCCCAACGAAACACTTACCTAACTGGGTTCTGCCTCTTCCTCTCTTTGGTCCTCGCCCGCACGTTCTCCATCATCTTGGACCTCATCCACACGCAGGAGGAATACGCGAAATTGAAGAAAGTTGTGAGTACCCTCCATTTAGGATTGACTCCTGTATATATTATTGGTTTTGCAGGTTGGTGCTGGCGCCAAGGGTGACCAATCCAAGCAAATCGAAGAACTCAAGAAGAAATTGGCCGCGAGCGAAGCAAAGGATCGCGACTTTGGTGCGTTCATCGCTTTTTATTGATGTTTCGTTTCTAAGCTGAAGATGCGTCCCGCAGCGAACCTCAAAAAGCAGGCCGCACAACAGGCCGCTGAATTTGATCGCCTCGCGAGTAAGTACAATGAGGCGACTGGGGCTGTTTCGGACAAGAAATCGGACTAGAGGCTCTTTGTGTATTTGTCATGTGTACTGGCTTTCATGTTCTTTTTGGTTCTTGTTGATGATTAGTTTCCCATCTTTGCTGTGGTCTCCCCGACACTCACTAAGGGGCTTTCTAAACACATGACTAGTGTTTGGTGCGTAGCACGCTCGTCAAGAAGTGCGTTTTTCCTGTTTCGTGATGGACCGGCGCAAAATATCGCTCACACCCGTGTTGAATTTTTTTTTCGTGATTTCGAGTGTCGGAAGGTCCTGGAAGGATCCCCAGCAATGATCACCATGCCTGCCCCTGGCTGACCTCAGCAGCGCCCCAAATGAATGACAACTCTATGGATGTTCAAAAGACGAGGAATTTTCATAGAAGCAAGATTAGTATGAGACGAAAGGTGGAAGTTTGTGCTCACAGCCGATTCACCGTGCCGGGGAAGTTGAAACTTGAGGCCTTGAGGCTGTTCCGAGTCTGTAGCATTGCGCCTTGCAAAGAGCTTGAACTTCTGCAACTCGGAGTTCTGTGGTCATTAGTATGTGGTCATTAGTATGGTGGAAGTGCATGTCGAGCCTTTTAGTACAAGCAGCGGAATCTTCCTGCACGACGCGCTCCTCTTGCACCACATCAGGCTGCATTGAAATTCCCTACAAAGGGAGCGAGACGCCAACATGAAGATGCAAGTGGGAGAATAAGATTGTCTGTATATCCGAGTACTACCTGTCCGTCGTGACCTCTGTATCAGTCATCGAGATCTATCAACTCCTCATCACATCCATCCCCATCTCCAGTACTGACATTGTTATCTCCTTCCTCACCACAATCATCATCGTCCGGTTCATGTTCCAGCATGAACGCAGGAACAGTCACCCCAGAACGAATCCTAGGGCCTGGTCGCGGACCAAGATTAATTTCCTTCCGTGACTTACGGACAGCCGCGAGAGCTGCAATCTATGGAACCAGCACCAAGACTCTGTGTCAGAGAGAGCAAAGTAAACATTTATAACCAACGCACCTTATCTTGCACCGCAGACTGTACCACCCGCTTCTGCCCTGTTTTTGCTGCGGGATCGAATCCAAGCTTCTTGATAATATCTGCAGAGTACGACAGCTTCGTCTGCGGTGTGTTCGATGTCTCCGCAGCATTAGATTCTGAGATACTATCTGAATCTCTCGCCCGTTGCTTCAACTTTGCGGACTTCTTATCCATATCACCATCAGAGGTTCGCTTCGCCGTCATCGTGCCTATCTCCCTGGCCTTGGCAACAGCACGCATGCCTTCCTTATCCCTCTCGAGTAGGCCCTTCAGCTCGCGATCGGCATCCTGGATCAGCTTTCGCTTCGCCCGCGCCTGGCCTTCGCGCCCCATGTTCTCAGCAACAAACATCGACGAGACATCTCGATTCGACCCGCTCACGACATGCCCCGATACAACGTACGTGGCATTGCCTCCACGTGAACCAGATGCTTCAGAAGGCTGCAATCCCCACTGGCGTTGTGGATCATAATCCGCTTTGCGCTTCTTTGATGATGAAGTTGTCATCCCAGAGGTCCTGAGGAACGGGGCTGTGAGTCGGAGCGAAGATATAGAATCATCACATCACCCACCCTGCAGAAAACTCAGCTCGCCCGGCTCTTTGCCGTTGCACAGCGTTCGTCAAGTGCCAGTCGCATACGTCGCTCACTCGCTTGTCTGTCCAGCTTCCGCATATTTTGCCGTCGCGTTTGAGCACCTTGCACATGCCCAAGTCTTGTGCGCGTCCGATGATGGCAATGGATTCGGCGGACTCGGGTGTGATAGCGAGTATGTTATCGGTTGGGTGTGGTTTCCCGTTTTTGTTGTTCCGCTGGGCGAGTTATTCACTATGATGGGTCATACTCCTCGTGCAAGCTCACCTGAAAGGGCTTGAGGACCTTGGGATTGAGAAGAGCGATAACGTCCCCTTCTTTAAGTTTTGACATTGCTTCGAAAGCGCCTTTGCTGCCACCATTGTAGAGCTTCTTGACTTTGCCATCGTCATTTGTGACACGGTCAAAACTATCAGCTTCGAACAACAAGAGCGTCAGAAATGCGTCTCCTCGGATGGATGCTGCGCCGGACGACGACGGTCGTGAACGTGCCCCAAAGTCAATTAATTTCATGTTGACAAATTTTTTGCCGTGAGATTTTGAAGGCTTTTGTTTCTGCGGGTCCTGGGTACGAGAATCGTTGCCAGCTTTACGGTTGTTGGTGTTACTAGAGCCTCCTTCATCATCGGTTGCACGTCCGTCGTCGCCAGGAGCGATGTCTACGGGAGCACGCGTAGTCCTTACAGGGCCCCGCTCTGCGACAACAGCAATTGTAATCCAGTCACCTTCGACAGGTACATCGTAGCCTGACTGATTGGGTAACAGTCGTATGCAAGAGTAAAATATAGACGGTGAGAGGTAATATCGACCTCGGAGATATTCCTGCAAATCATCGTGTGGTAATGAACGAGACCTGCATACAATCCTTAAGTCTGATGATCTAATAGATTTCAATTGAGATAACAAGACGTACGAAAGTCGGATGCCGGAATTTGGCTCAAGTCGCTGAAAATGGGGGTCGTCAAGGGGCGGCTTGTGATCCACGGGACCGACTTTAAGCTGCTCGACGATGGCCAGTCGGTCATCTCTGTTCGGCACGATGTCCGAAGTAGGCTGGGAGGCACCAGGTGGCACTGCAATCATTTTGTGATTTGAAGCAATGGAGGGCACAGATTCGGGCCGAGCCAGTAAGCTGTGGGACTTCTGCGCCGAATTTGCTTGTTCTTGCTTTGCTGTGCCGCCTGTTAATTTAGAAAGTTTGCTCAGGAGATTCGAAGGAGCAGGTTTCTGATATTGCACTGTAGTAATCGGACCTTTACCCGAAGGCCGAGGGTTCGCGCTCCGAGCTCCAGATGCTGAGAAGGACCCTGAGGTGGCACTCGTCCCGCCAAGTAATGAGCGCTGTGTATGGCCTGCATGATCGACCCTCCTCATCTTCTCTGCCATCAGTGTTCATTTGATAAAACCTCTAGAGCACGTGTGCTTACTCACTAGGAGGCGGAGTAGCGGGTGCGAGCAAAGACTCGGATGGGTGTTTCCTCTTGGGAGATTCGGTTACATGGTTGTCGGCGTCGGGAAGGGGTGTAAGCTGAGCTTGCAAGCGCTTGATCTCTCTCCGAATTTCTAGTTGTTTCTGCGTTTCCTCTTCTTTCCTGTTCGTAGATGATTCCATTGCGTGTCGCCTTGATTGACGCGCGGTAGTTGCTCACTTGTACAGCCAAGTAACACGCTGTAAATCGCTGTATTTGAGATGCTGGCAAGGTTGTGTGGTTTGTTGATGTGTTATTTGGTGATGTTGTACGTAAATATGACAGGTTTCCACTCCAACACGTCCCATTTTAGAAACTCTGCCAGGTGCAACTTGTAGGAGGCCACGACTCGGAGCGGGGTGAAGTAAATGCGCTAGAATCCAGCGCAAGTATGCCACCAGACATGGCTGTGGTGCATTCCGGGGATGATGGAAATCCACAGGTGACTCCGGGAGGCCTGTGATGATATCTATATTTGTTCTTTTGATGACTACTACAAGTCGCCCTGCACTGGCAAGGCTTTCTAATATTCGTGGACCAAGCTGTGCCATATTACTACATATTCCGTGTGGCAGTATTATTTCTCTTCTTTCCATATCTTTCCACCTCTCCCTCTACTCACACCTACTTCCTACTAGTCATGAACAACGACATCCCCCCTACACTTAATCATCGAAGAGTCACTCTGGAACTCACTGAACGTCTTTGCTCTCAAAAACATTTTCGAGATGGTATCAATGACCTCCTGAAGTTTAGCCACTCGGAAGATTCAGAATTTCAGCGCTACGGTCGAAAGGTGTTGTCTTTGCTGTTAATCCCATTTGAGAATCAACTGATGATCTTTCTGTGAAGATTATCGCCCTGACTGAGGTGAATATAATTTTAATTGTCGTAAGCTCTTTCGATAATACTCTCGGTGATTAAGGTCGCACGCAGCACTCTTACACGTGTGGGAGTGAAATTATACCTGTTCGTTGTTTGTTCACAGACTTTCCTGCCGTTGAAGTCGGCGTACTTCAAAATGCTGATTTTAATCAGACGCCGCAAACACGCCTTTCCTTTGGAACTGGACGGTAAAATTTATCGGTAATTTGTTGAATTTTCTTCTCACAATCCGTACAGATAGAATAAACCGGCTCTTACTTCCTCTATATACTCGTCTTGTCATATGTTACGGGGGAGTTGACACCCGTGCCCAACTGGGCATCAATGAATTACTTGTCGCTCCAAACGCACCAGCCGCAAGAAAAAGGACCTACCTACCTACTACTACTGTCTCATCAGTACCAGAGCCAAATGCGGCGGAGATTATGCCACGTATGTGAACCTGCTACGATACTCAGCCTGAGGAGCCATAGATTGACAGACGATTTTAGCACCGGATGCTTTCGCGAAAAAAAGAGCGAGAATCAACCTGCTTGGAGAATTCATAAAACAACAATCTACGAGGGAGTCACACACACAAAAACATCTAGTGCCTAAGCAATACCCAGCAGGTGACCAGGGTGACTACGGAGCAAACCCTTTAGTGCCTAAGGAGTACCCTGCGACTGACATTAAACCGGGCAACAACGAGGGACCTTCTCGCCCCCGGGGGGTGTTCACTCGAACAAATGCCCGATATTTTGGCATTTTTTGCACTGGGAAGCAACAAGTTACTTTTGCCAGGACTGTTTGCATTGACTAAGATATTTCGCGCTGTACTTCATCATAACTCTCATCTGCCTTTCCGATACTTGTCATCTCATGAATATGGAATCCATCTACCTGTATTACATCTAACATCATTGTCATATTTTGCCACCGGTTATCCTTCAGGGTTTTATATTTGTAATAAGACATCTATTGCCTCATCACCCTTTAGTGGACGAACAATCCACCTCCCTCGGCTGCCATACTTCTGATCCTTGAAGTCTTTGCCTCCCCATGCCCCCGAATTCGCAATATCATCCCTCCACCCCTTCAACTTCTTCGTCATTTGTGACGTCGATGATATTAATCACCTCTCCAATTGATCCATCCAGCTTCCCCAAAGCATGTTCAGATAAATAAGGGTTTCCTATAATAAAGCCAGATTCGGGATCCGAACCTGTACCTGGCACGGACTCCCCCAGCTGATGCAGCTGGAAAGGGGGTTGGACGCAGGAAGAGGCAAGTAACAAGGAATGGTTTAGGCACCTGTGGGATCTGACTTCGGATTCACCTAGTTCAATAGAACGTTGAGCTGATATCGTCAGCGAGTGAATCAAGGCTCACCTGTCGAGGGTTTTCTCTACTCGGTGATTAATGTGTGGTGGTCTACCAGGAAAAAGTTAAGGTGACATCGTCGCAGCGCAGCGGACTGCCACCCCGGAATTTTACGAATCGCTGTGACGTATTTGGTACATGATTTAAGTAGGCGCAAATAGGTGCGTTGATTTGTTAAGAACGTTACAGCCTTCATACGAAGGAACAATTATTCCTTCGACTGGTCTAAGACCAAGTAACAAGGCGGCATCGGAGCCAGTTCATCCAAGTTGGCCTCCCTTGACACTGAGCGGCTCATCGGGGTCAAGTCTCCCGTAGGCAGACCAGCATATATTAGAAGTTGTTCTTTCTAAGTATTCAAATCCAAGGTGTGCCCAGGGGAGATATGACCTACTCTATGATCAGAGCCTCAATGCAAGTCTTGATCTCGTAACATGTCGGATAACGAGATCAAACATGCCTCGAAGAACCATACTCTGTTGAGGAGAATGACCAGAGCGCTGGAGGATGCCCCAAAGATTGACATGATTAGTAGATTGACGAAATTCGCCTGAAACAATTTGAAAACATGTGCACAAGCACCTCTAATTCACTGGCATCCAAGCCAATTTACATAGTCATACATCCCTTGAGGTAACAATGATACACAATCAGCATGTACATCACGAAGGTACATGCCAAATACATGCTCATGATTACTTTGAAGATCAAAGACGCGTTTGAGCAGTTCCGGACAACGACCTTCACGGTCTGCGTTCAATACCCAAGTCTTCAGCAATGATCATCGCAGCCTTCTCTCCAATGAGGAGCGCCGTCGAATAAGTGTTCTGAAAGATGGTTAGATCACACATCAACAATTTCTCGTTCATTACTCACCGTACCAACATTCTTCGGCACGATGGACAAGTCTGCGACCTTGAGGTTTGTCACACCATACACGTTTAGCCGAGCGTCAACGACTCCTTGATCGGCCCTCGACTTCATAGCGCAAGTCCCGAGCTACACACACAGGGATAAGGCGCCTCATGTAGAAGTATGAAAGTTCAAGCTACACGTACCGAGTGCCATGTCGTTTGCACTGGGATTCGATCAAGTATGTTACCGTAAAAATGGGAAAATAGATTCAGGACATACTGTTGTCACGGTTAAATTGTTCGATCGCTTCGTCATCTTCTGCAGTGTAGATGATGTCGGGCGCATTCAAGTCCGCTGGACCGGCCGTTTCTCCGCAGACTGCAGCACTTCCCTCTGGGAAACGAGGGTGGAAGGCGGCGACTTCACCCCGGTAAGAAGGCATGCGTCGATAGATCTCGCGCAGTTTTTTATACCCAAAGTTGAGAGGTACAATATCCGATGGACTGGGCGAATTATCGTGGTTAGACGGGTGTGGCTGGAATAAAAGATGTGCCCACTCACTCATCCAGGTAGCCTGTAGTGAAGTCGATGTCTTCCTTGCCATTCTCTCCCAATTTAATATGAACACTGCCAACAGACACGGGGTAAAGCTATAGAACTTATGTTCAGAACAAAGATCACGGGGTGTATGGGAAACAGTACTGTAATGATTTCGGCAGTCACGTAATTGCGAGGGGGAAGCCCACTTGACCCGAGGTAACTGACTATCCTGAGCATTCGCACGTCATAAAAGCAAAGGATTACACACACCCTGCAAAGACGGTCAATATTGCGACAGCCTTTTCCGGGCGGTCCTGGAAGAACTCCTTCCATCGCGGTTCAAAAGTTGAACCCATGGCTTTCAACTCTTCGTCATCAGGACGCCACTTGATTTTTGCATCGTTGCCGCTGAAATACTAATAAGTGCGTTACAAAATGCGAATGATTGTGCTAACTTTTGAGCAATGAGAGACTTTCCACCACTTTTCCATTGCGCAAGGTTTTCTGCGTGTGAGCACTTAAAGGATGTTGAAAACATAGCGAGAACAAGCTTGCTTACCCTGTACAACATTCTCCTCCCCACGCCAGAGCCGGTCCATGGTAACAAATTCGTCACCAGCAAAGTACGGAACGAAGGCGCCATTATGATCTGATAACCCTAAGTTAACATCATGAGATAAATGGTTGAACGCGGACCTCGATAATTTTCTCCGACGCCAGGTAAATCCACCAGTTGCTCGATATCGCACCGCTTGAGAATTGCTTCGGCACCGATACCAGACCTCTCGAGGATGGCTGGCGAACCGAACGCCCCAGCAGAGACAACGACAAGTTTTGATGCTCTCACAATGCTCGATAACTGATCTGCGTCCGGGCAAGACACTGGGTCGTTGGTGAACTCGACACCTACGGCACGCTTGTTCCTTTCAGCCGGAAAGGATGTCAGTAGTTGGGCACGATTGTCATCCAAGGTGCAACACTCACTCAAAAATCACGCGTTTCACGCGCTTTCCGACCCATATTTGCAAGTTTGGGTTGTGAGCTTGGTTGTAAACATAGTGATGTGCAGCGTCGGAACGCGTTCCAGTTGTCCCGTCAATGTACCTTCTCATACATGAGCCTAAGTCACCATAGAATATGGACACATGCTCACTTGAACCATGGCTGAGACGAATTTCGTCAGTGGTAGCAGACGAAGGAACACAATGAAGTGGCGCACGCTGTAAGTATTGCATGTTTCTAAATCATTAGAGTCATCGGAAAATGGCCTCTTGTGATACTTCGTGCCAACACGGATAAAGTCTTCGCTGATACCCATTTTACACCCACCAGAGGACACCTTGATGGGTCCATCATACCCGTGGGTTGGACGATCGGCCTGCACCTCGTATGTTTCCAGCTATGCAATAACAACAGTTCAGCTTGACAAATATACAGACAACACGTTTGAGGACCTTCTTCATGAGGGGAATCAAGTTCTTAGATTCCCAACCGTCGACTCCCCAATCATCAAAATCCGAGGCAGGCGAACGAGTGTAATTCATAACTGTCTAAGCATCAGAGTCCTGTTCATTGTTACAATAATACTACGAACAGTTCACACTTGAGCCTCCACCGACACAATGGGCGCAGTGAACGATTGGTGCACGACCGTTGAGATGTGGTGAGGGATTTCCAATATTGAATGTCATCGTAGTACTCGTCGGCGCCTGATGGGTGAAATACTGGTAGGGTTGAACATGCGCAGCTTTATTGAGGGAGTGTTGGCCTCCTTCGAGAATTAAGATCCTGAGCGAGGGGTCACATGCTGCTAGGCGACCCGCGACAACGCAAGCTGTACTGCCGCCTGCACACAAAGGACCATGTTAAAAGAGCAAGTCGCTACGTGCAAGATGTCAATACTCACCTCCAGCAAAGATAATATCAAACTCTGATGAGAACGGATAAGACATTGAGGGGTCTGCTTTCAGGAAACCAGTAACTCACAGTAACTTAAGTTGGTGTCTGTGTCCAATTTATTAGTATCTACAACGATAATACCACCGCAGTAGCCTAAGGTCCGTCTGGGACATGGCATGTCATGAACCACGATCAGCTGAGCTTATCTGAGGTTTTGCGCCGCACAGAAGTAGTACTTGTAGAAATTAGAACGCAGCGTTTCGAACGCTGTGGTTGAAATTGGTAGGTTGTGGGTCACGATTGGGTCACGAGAGCCTGGCCGGGCCGCAACTCGGGCACCTGTTAGTAATTTAAAAGTTGACCGATACTTTTCTCATGACGGCAACTAGCACAGGTAAGACACCTTCATTAGATCGTGCGCATCACACAACCTATCTGTTGACCTTGCGTGCACTTCCAAAAACCTCCGAGTCCATCTGCCACCATTATTTTCATATCCTGTAATCGTTAGTACGAGAAACATTGAAAGCATAAAGAGGCTTCGCATTCGTGTATCAGTTGATAAGAATCCAGCAATTTGATATCATGTGCCACTGGCAGTGGTCCGTGATCCCACGTCAAAAAGTCGAGACTAAGTTAGAGCAGGATCAAAGCGTGAAGGCTATAATGCTGCCAGCAGCAGTATATGAGGGAGCCAATGAATGAAGGCAATATGGGTGGTCGTTCCTACACAGCTAGCGGCTATTTACTGCCTTTCGAGTGGATAATCTTCCGGCCGAGTCTAGGAGCATTGCTTCGAATTGTTCTCCGAGTCTATACCTAAATTTTGGAATGGCGATTATCGCATCGAAAGTCGAGATACTCCACTCGGAGCAAGTTGTTCTCCGAGTCGTTGGTCAGCTCTGGCAGCAGATACATACGGTGCTGAGACAGGTACTGCTAGTCATTGGATCATAACATCAATAACCAGTGAAGGCTTCCAATTTCAACTGGACTCTCACCTGGTCGTTCGAGTTGGCATGCATTGGGAGCACCCAAAATTCATTGTTTATCGAGAGTTGGCGTTGTAGCTGCTACCCGCGCAAAGAAACAGAGTGCTTTTGAGCCTAGGGGAAGCTATTGGTACTGACTGGCAAAATGCGCGCGGGATGGAAAGGCCAAGAGTATGCTGATCCTTGCGAGATGGTAAAAAAATCTTGGACTTGCAATCCATATATTGTCCTGAAATACGTGCTGATTGCATATCAATGATCGACACGTAAAATACATGCCCATGAGCACTCCTGTGAAGACGCCTATCACAGACGTGATCGAGGACTTTGCCACGACGACTCGTGACTGCATGGCCTGCATTCAATACCCAGCTCATCTGCAATAATCATCGCAGCCTTCTCTCCAATGAGAAGCGCTGTCGAATATGTATTCTAGAGAGACGGTTAGACTATGCGTCAATGATCCCCGACCACTACCCACCGTGCCAACATTTTTCGGCGCAATAGACATGTCTGCAACCTTGAGATTTGTCACGCCGTACACGTTTAGCCGAGCATCAATGACCCCTTGATTTGCCCTGGGCTTCATGGCGCAAGTTCCGAGCTACACAGTGTCGCAAGGTTCAGGTACCTCATGAAAGTTTCAGCTGTACATACTGAATGCCACGTCGTTTGCACTGAGTATCAATTCAGTGTTTGAACACAACGAGATGTATGCGACATACTGCGGCGACGAATGTGTCGATTGATCGCCTCGTCATCTTCTGCTGTGTAGATTAAGTCAGGCGCCTTCAAGTCCACGGGCCCAGTCGTTTCTCCGCAGACTGCAGCGCTTCCCTCTGGGAAACCAGGATGGCCGATGGGGACTTCACCTCTGTATGAAGGCATGCGTCGAACAATTTCGCGCATCTTTTTGTACCCAAAGTTAAGAGGTACAATATCGGATGGACTGTGTGGATTATCGCAGTCACATCAATGAGATGAAATTGCCGACTCACTCATCCAGGTAGCCTGTATTGAAGTCGATTCCTTCCTGGCCGTTCTCGTCCAATTTTATATGAACGCTGCCAGCAGAGGCGGGGTACAGCTATTGGAAAATTCAGAACAAAAATCACGGGGTAGTAGATAGGGGGTAGTACTGTAAAACAGCAGGCAACCATGTAATTGCGAGGAGGAAGGATACGCAAGAGTAACCCAGCGGATCTGGTTATCGTGAGCATTCGTACATCATCAAAGTAAAATAATGTGCACACACCCTTCAGAAAGGGCAAATATCGCAACAGCCTTGTCAGGGCGATCCTGGAAGAACTCTTTCCATCGTGGTTGAAAGACTGGGCCCATGGCTTTCAGCTCGTCGTCGTCAGGACGCCATTTTATTTTTGCATCGCAGCCACTGAAATGCTAATCAATACATTACCAGCATCAAAGGGTTTGTAACAACTTTTGGGCAATAAGTGACTTGCCATTAGTTTTCCATTGCGCCAGATTTTCTATAATATTTCCCGGGCGGTTAAAGGGACTCGGAATATGGCGAGAACATGCTTACCCTGGACAACACTCTCCTTCCCACGCCAGAGGGGGTCCATAGTAATAGCTCCCTCAGCAGCAAAGTATGGAACAAAGATGCCGTTGTGATCTCTTAACCCTAAGTTAACATCATGAGATAAATGATTGAACACGGACCTCGATAATTTTCTCCGACACCGGGCAAGTCCACCAGTTGCTCGATATTGCACCGCTTGAGAATTGCTTCGGCACCGATCCCAGACCTCTCGAGAATGGCCGGCGAACCAAACGCCCCAGCAGAGACGACAACAAGCTTTGATGCTCTCACGATGCTTGATGACTGACCCGCGTCTGGGCAAGACACTGGATCGCTGGTGAACTCGACACCTACGGCACGGTTATCTCTTTCATTCGAAAAAGACATCAGCAGTTGGGCACGACTGCAATCCAACTTGAATGTGCAACACTCACTGGAAGATCACGCGCTTTACGCGCTTGCCGACCCATATATGTAAATTTGCATTGTGAGCTTGGTTGTAGACATAGTGGTGGGCCGCGTCAGAACGCCTTCCAGTTGTCCCATCAATGTACCTTCTCATCTATGAGCCCAATTCACAATAGATGACGAGAACAAGCTCACTTCGCCCATGGCTGAAATGGATCTCGTTAGCGGACTCCGCACACGGAAAAAGAGAATCAGGTTGCGCACACTGTATGTGTTACATGTTTCTAAATCATCAGTGTCTTCGGCATATTGCCTCTTGTGATATGTGGTGCCGACATGGATGAACTCTGCGCTGGCACTTAGTTTGCATCCGCCAGAGGACACTTTGATAGGCCCACTGTACCCGTGGGTTGGGCGGTCGGGTTGCACCTCATATGTCTCCAGCTAAGCCATGAATAGTTCAGCTTGAGAAATATAAAGACAACTTAATCGAGGACCTTCTTCATTAGGGGAATCAAGTTCTTAGATTCCCACCCATCGGCTCCCCAATCATCAAAATCTGAGGCAGGCGCACGAGTGTAAAACATAGCTGACCGAATCAACGTATCAGAGCCATGTTATTCAATGCGAGAACGCTACGAACCATTCACACTTGAGCCTCCACCAATGCAATGGGCGCACGGAACGATAGGAGTACGGCCGTTGAGACGTGGACTTGGATTTCCAACGTTGAATGTCATGGTGGTACTCGTAGGCGCCTGATGGCTTGGATATTGGTAAGGCTGGATATGGGCAGCTTGATCGAGCGTGTGTTGACCCCCTTCGAGAATCAAGATACCAAGCGAGGGATCCCATGCAGCCAGGCGGCCTGCGACAACACAAGCTGTGGCACCGCCTGAACCGTGATACAGTACTATGTCAAGATAATGATAACAATGCATCACTCACCCCCAGCGAAAATGATATCGAATTCTGATATGACTGGATGGGGCATTGAAAGGTGCTTCAAGCGGGAAACTAATTGTCAACGTTTTATCCCTCGCTGATGGGAACAACAAAAATAGTGCTGGCGTTAGTATAGAAGGCCTTTGCATACATCGGGGATCTTAATACCAGGAACACGTCATAACGTTTTCCCGTATGGCTGTCATGCGGTCACGAGTTAATAAACGGAGCGCTATTGCGATGCATTGCGCTCTCCCGCGTTAATAGCCTACTCAGCTGTGCCGTGGTTAGACAGGTTCTGGCGTGGCCCGGCATAAGCAGATATGCCGCCGCGATCCACCAGCGATCTGTGTCTGGTGCGTCGCAACAGACATTTTGACGATCGGTATCCCTGGCACCGGTTCTTGAATCTTGCAGTCCACCTTTTTAAAAAAGCCAAACATCGACTTATTTCCGCTGGGCGCGATTAATTCATTGCGCATGCCCTATAGTTGGAAATTGAAATAGAACTCGAGTCACGTCGTAAGCGCGGATGCTTCCGAGGCTCTGGACTTGCTGCAGTGCGAACATATGAGTCGAGGGACACGTTGGATTTCATGTAGACGTGCACCTACTGGCATTGCGAACTCATTGTAGTAGTACTTGGTCCAAAGCTCATTCGGGAGCAAGATACCGGAGAATTCTCACGCGGGCACTTTTGGGCTGCTTCGTGAATGCGTAATAATCTCTGAAGGCCTCGCGGTGATTGTATGTCCACGTCGTAAATCGTCAGCTGTGCGTCAAATCTAATCAAATACGGGTAGTGGAAGATAGAAGAAAATGTTGTCTTTATCGTGACTGCTGGCGGAATTGGGCTTCCGCCAACTTACTCTGGCAGCAATTGAAAATGACAAACGCTATTGATCAGAAACACAGTTTGTTATAAGAATCTATGTCCGAGAAGAGTTCGTAAGAACAAATTAAAGGAGTGACAGCTACATAGCTGAGCTAAGGATGATATTGTCCTGCGTGTGTCACGGGATCGATGAGATCCAGTTCCCTTACGTCAACACCTTCAAATGACTTGCTCTTGACACGCCGGCTCTGCAGCTCCCGTTTAGCAAGCCAAAGATGTAGGAGATGCAAGCAGTCCTTTGCCTGGCACAGCGTTAGCATGAGGTTATCGTTTATGATATTGGTGACATACGACAGTGAAAAGACCCAGCCCTAATGAATTTCTCCACCTGGATTGTCTCCTTGGTAAGAATCCATGCCTTTGACCAAAAGGAACAAGCCCCTACCAAACAGGATCACATTCTGCCCAAACGGGAGTTCCCCGCCACGCGACGCTAAGGCCCATCAATCCAGCGACGCTAAGCCGTTTCACAGGGCTCAACTGGCGCCACATTTCCTCGTCGATCCAAGTCCCCACCAGAGACGGCCGCACATCAGGCGGAAGAGGTGGGCGCACAGCAAGGAAACGGCGTAAAAGTGGTGAATACTTGGATAGTCGGTACAATAGCGAGCCCATGAAACTGGATATGCGCGGGATAATCAAGGCTCCTCCGATCAGTCGCCCAAGGGAGGTCCCCGATACGCGAATGGTGTTCTCAGCGGCAGCAGCAACATCTCCTGCGATAGCCTCGCCATCGCCATTTAGATTATTGTTGGCACCATTGTTGGCGACACCTGCTCCTATGTCCTGTTGACCTTGACCATTAGGCTGGCGCTGGGCGTTCCGTTCGCCATTAGCATTGATGCGAATGCGCAAGAATGGATCATCATCTTCAAAAGCAAGCATCATGCGATGTGCAGCATCGGTCACATCTGGTTGCGTATCCAGCACCCATCTCGAGAACTGAGAGAATATGCGGTTATATGTGATACGCAGAGACGGATAGATGAACAAGCCAAGCAATACTGGCGGAGGGGGCCAGCTTGGGAGTAAAGGGAACATTTCCCGTTGTATTGGTTGCTGGACACCCCAACGATTGAGGACTATGCGCTTGTCAGCCCGCGGGGGAGTGGACGTTGGCCACGCGAGGAGAAGGGGAACAAGTGGTGTGACACTAGAGTTAAAAGGAAGACGCGAGATAATAAGAGCAAGGGGAATGAGTGGAAGATTGAGGTAGCAATGCCACGGCCAATTAGTAGGGTCCTCCGTTAACAGGAGATCATACATCCTACAAACATGAGGGTTACGACTGGCTGCCAAATGAAAGTGGCACATACTCAGCACCCAGAAACTCCTTCAGAGCATAGGCACCATATGCCGTGCTCAGGATATACATTCCTATAGACTCTTATAAAGCTGAATCCTCTTTGAAAAGTAAATGCCACGGACCAGTCCCAAGAGAAACCACCACCACGGTCACACTTGCGATGGTTACAACCTTTCCCATCGCCGAAAGGCCCTTGTTTGCTGCGTCCAAGATGCGTAGGATGAGTGGATTGTCGCTTTCAAGTTCATACACTGAGCTGCACTGCGGGCACTTGAGAGCATTTGGGGCTCGTGAGCGGTTTTGCTGCGAGGTCTGTATCCATTGCAGCAGGCAGGACTCGTGCGCAACAAGTGTGCATTTACATGGATGCGTCCATGCTCGGGGAGGGTCCTCGGGTGCTAAGAACGGACAGTAAGCGCTGGCGTGACAGTAGAGCGCTTTTGACATACTATCATACCGCTCTTCCTCCCTGCAAATGTAGCAGAGCTTGATCTAGACAATTGTGAGCACCAGGGCTGCGCATATTTCGATGTGTGCGTACTCTGAGGTCGCTGATGGTGGGCACTCGCCGTTGCGCCATGATGGTTCAGTAGCAAGGAATATAACTTGGCATCAAGTGTCATGTGCACCAGCGCTTTTAGATGGGTGGGCAGCTTAGACTCCCTTCTCAGATTATAACTAACTTTGCAACAGCAGAAATCAGAGGGCAACTATCACATTAACATCTAACAAAACGGGACTATGACATTCACAAAAAAGTTACTACGAGTAGAAGAACACAGTCTCAAAAATTATTTTTGAATGAAGAGACAGAAAAGTTTACTCATGTCACCGTGTAACCCGACACAATTTTTACTGCGCGTACTGATTCGGGGTGCGCGGCTGCAAATCACGATCATCATCTTTCTTGTGATCTTCCATCGGAGGAGTACGCGCGTGGTCATGCCTCCTCCTGTCAGGGGAAGGGCTCCTCCTCCTGTCAGGACTCCTGCTCCGCCTCCTCCTGTCCCTCTCCCTGTCGACATCACGGTCACGTTCGCGCTCGCGGTCTCTGTCACGGTCGTCATGACGGTCGCGGTCATCTCTGGTGTCTCTTTCGGAGCGACGACGAGGGGGGCTTCGAGAACGCTCACGATCACGACCTGAACGATGAGGAGGAGAAGAACGCCTCTCGTACCGCCAAACAGAAGAAGGGGGATTCTTTGCCCACTACAAATATAATTAAGAACATTTAATTGCTCCCATTAGATGCTGACTTGCCTGAATGCTCAAGCGAGATCCCTCAAAGTACCTTCCATGCCTACGCCTGACGCGTCAGGCAGGTTACAAGTGAACGTGAGGGAGGGAGAACATACATATCGTAGTAGGCATCTTCAGCATGGCGCTGGCTTCGAAACTCGACGAAAGCGTAACTGCGAGACGGTGCGAGACATGTTGAGCGATAGGTGATTCTCGGAACCCGAAACATCGAATGATATCGCAGCGCAGAGCGGCGAATACGAAGACGAAGGGGACTCGCGAGTGACTAATCGAATCGACAAGACAAGGCAGCAGGGCATCGCAAGGCAATCGTCCCTCGAGTCGCGTTGACTGGACAGAGGTGAAGAAAACAAAAAGGATGATTGCACTTACGGGTTCGAACTGGCGTGAGGGTTACGCGGGGCTGGAACGTCGCAGCGGACCAAAGGACCGAATCTAAAAATATGAAGAAAATTTTTGAACATTTCTTCTGACAGATATAAATTGAAGGTCGTCAATAAGCTCACCGTTCGAATTCAAATGCAAGGTCGCGTGCCCTAGTAGAAGGATGAAATCCACTGACGAAGAGGATGCGCGGCATTTTTGAGTGTAGGACAGACAGATGGTCGTGGTTTGGATCTAAGAGGAGCTAGGGTTTGTGCGGAGTGTAAACTTGTCATATGTGTATCTATTTGGCTTGTGGCCAGCACGACTATCAATTTTGATTAGAGACTTGGTTGGATCCGAGAGTCTTGACACCAGGTATACTTCCTATCGACGGTTTTAAGTGTTATTTTTGATGATTTTTGCAGATGCTGTTCGCGTATGCAGTATCTTGTCTTTTCTCTTTATAGACGATCATGGCAGTCTACTTTCACCCGACTCTGTCAGAGGACCTATTCCTCTCTCTCTGGCAGTAAATGCCTCGTCAATTTCGCAAAGCAAGCTTCCCTCGTCACAAAGGACCCCGTATGGGATCTCGTTTCTCAACTGAAACGCGAGCGCGAAGTCGAACAGATACACGGTGCTTTGGAGAGCTGTAACATACCATTCCTCGATTATGTTCTCTGGAAACATGTGGTACATTCACCCAACTTAAACACAGCAATATCTGCAATAGAGCAGAATAGGGGCCTTATAGGTCAATTTTCTGCAGACGGTTCTCCCAATTCGTGCCAACAGACGTTGCGGCTTCCCGCGTGGGTTGCTTTCTCCTTACTATGTCACAAAGTTCGGACTGCGCAGGATGCGCAGGACGGTCTGTTACGTCTTACGTTTGAGCACTCGTGGTCCCTTGGATCTAAAGACCGCCCTGCACTATTGATTCTGTCCACGCACGCGCTCGCTCACTTCGACATTCTTACGCCGATGCGTGAAATCGTGGAGCAGTTCCTTGCACGCACGATTCAGTTTCCTACATTTCACTTCAATGCTCTCCTCCGCGGCCTTTCTGGTTTCACTCGTTCAGAAGAGGTGGCCAATCTTGCTGTATCTGTACTCGAGGCCATGTCAGCACGAGAGGTGCCGTTATGGCTTGAAACATACAGGTCGCTGATGCGAGATCGCTTTGTCACTCTCCAATTGACCAAGGTCCTCCACACGAAGATGGTCCATGAAAGAGTTGTGCCAACCGCAGAACATCTAGAGGCCTTCCTTCGCATCTTTTCCAAACACGGAGCTATCCAGGACTCACAGGAATATCTCCGTGCCATCCGTCGATACTGTATAGAGCATAGCCTAACAGTACCTCACGGGCCAGATGTTCACCTCCGTGGTGCTGATCTCTCAGGGACAACACACCCTGCAAACACGCTATATATAGGATCTTTGCGGCATGACCGTGCTTCCGCGTTTCACTACCTTCACAAGCTTCTCCAGCTTGACGCTGCCCACAACCCTAGACCCGTCACGTCTGTCCCGGGACCTTCATCTCGCCACGCGCCCACAAAGTTCTGGTCTGGTACAAAGACTAGCGTGGACATCTTTGATTGGACGACTACACTCATATCCGCAGCAAACGACAAACGGACCTCCGCATCCACTCTTGTCACGCTTTTCGAGCGCGCACGCGAACGAACGAAACAGTTCAGGCCCACTGTTGTCACATATACCGTCGTGCTTCGTGGCTTACTCTTCCGAGGAGCTTTCGACGAGGCTTTGAGGTTATGGAATCAGTTGCTCGATTCAGATGTTTTGCTTGATCGCAAGGCGCTGACTGTGGGTGTGCAGATCCTCACTCGTGCAGGGCACCCTCAGGATGCATTCTACCTTCTGAACTCGTTCATGGACGCACAGCGCACCTCTTCGCATCCGGTATCCCTTCCAAATGACAAGCGTATCACTCCAGCAACCCATCATTGGATAAATATCATCGTCATCAACGAGTTCATGGTCTCCCTACTGCGCATTCGCCGCCCAGACGTCATCTTCCAGCTATGGGATCACCTCGAGCAGCTCTATTCTGTACTCCCAAACGAAGTCACATTGAACATCCTCCTCAAAGCCGCCGTGCTCGCAACCAAGATGGATAATGAGTCCGTGCGGGGTACATTCGCGCACCTGTTTCGCGCGCCTACGGTAGAGTCCAGCAGCCCTATCGACTCGATCATGGAACAGCTTCAGTCTGCGCATCCGCCGTCAGTCGTTGGGATCTGGAGGGACCGCCGTTCGGGTGATGTAACTCGAGACATTTTCCGTACTATGATGTATGGAAATTGGAAGCAGCTCCTAGATGTAAAAGCACCCGCTTCCGTCGTGCACTCCAAGGATGCCGAGGCTACCCCTCTTTACCCGCTGGTTGAACTAGCCAAAAGCATTACGATGCCGTTCTCCACGCGTAAGGACCGTGATGCGCAACCGATAATCGTTACCGCGGATGCCCATTGTCCCGAAAAGAAGCCATACCATCACTATCCATCTATCGCACCCACCGACCTGACCTTCTCAGCCTACATCCAGCTTCTGGGTCTCACCGCGCGCGCGTCAGAGATTTCGCTTGCACTCGCGTGGATGCGCGCGCTGCAGATAAAACCCTCGCGGAAGACATTGTCCATTGCGCTCGTGTTCTGGGCTGAGGTGTCCTTACGCGGTCCGTTGTTTGAGGAGTGGTCGGAACGACGAAATAAAGGGGAGAGTGAATATGGGCGGCTGGTCAGGTGGATGACTGAGTGGGTTGGGGAGGAGGCTCCGACAGAGTGGGACATGCAAAAGGCGCTGAGAGCGGTGGCCAAGATGAGAGACAGTTCTTTTGGTCGATCATGATGTACGATATTCCACATTTTAATGCCGTATTTGTTTGTTGAAGTTAATATCTGAGACACCTAGTAATCATTTGTCTCACAACAAGCGACTCATGCA
Source organism: Suillus weaverae (assembly GCA_016767475.1). Classification (NCBI taxonomy): domain Eukaryota; kingdom Fungi; phylum Basidiomycota; class Agaricomycetes; order Boletales; family Suillaceae; genus Suillus; species Suillus weaverae. The sequence continues at coordinate 543,366 of MU179312.1, forward strand.
AAGACACTACAAGAGATACATATCACTAAGATTCGTTCGTATATCCTGAACGAAGATGAAATAGTGCAGGGGAGAATGACGGATTGGCTAAACCAGGGAAACTGTTAGTAAACGCAGGAAAGAATCAGTGACTCCACCATACACCTACTAATAGTCTCTGTCCATCAGGAAATGATGTACAGAGAGGGTTCTATTGCGAACCGAGAAGACAATTCCATAATAAGTGGGAGGTCAGCGGAGGCAAAGCCGCGGTTTTGACGTTTCAGCATCTCAGGCCAGGCTAAGAAGGGAGGCCAGGAGGTTTGCTTTGCAAGTGGCCTGTCAAGTAACGATTAACTCAGGTGGCGCAATCTTGGTTGTTCAATCCCATACGGAAACGACTGTCGCGACCTGAGAAGGAAATGGTATAAGTAATATTCCAATAGACATCAGAGACAGACTCACCATCGAGTAAGCGAAGTTGCAGGTCAGAGGGGAAAACGGAGGAGAACGGGAACTGTCACTCACATGGGGCCGGGGTTGGAAAAATTATAGGCGCACGCGCAGCAGCGACTGATGACTCGGATATCCAGAGAAATCGACGCCTCAAAGGGCGAGTACAAGGAACTTCATCGATTAATGACGTCCTCACACAGTCGTGGTCCTTCTCGTTGTCTAAGTCCAGATTATGTGGCTTTTGTCGGTGTTAATTTTACACCGGGGTAGGCTTAATCGCGCTGTCGGCCTCGGCTCGTGAGCCTGTTGTCGAGGACGCAGACTTCGTAATGATGGCAGTGTGCCACGACCGGATCTGGCGGCACTGAGGGGGCGAGCAGGATGGAGCGTCAGCCAAACACCTGCAGCCTCAACCCGACGCGGAGCTGAGCTCGGCGGGCATCATCGGTTTCATGAACAGGGGACCCAAGTTGCACGTCCCGAGCCACCCACAAAGTCCCGACGTAGCGGAGCATACCCTCTCATCTCGCGCCCGAGCTCGCCGAGCAACGAGCGTCTGAGTTAACGTGGGTTGGGGTGCCAAAGCCACAGTGCGGGCCAGTGACCAGACCGGTGAGATGCTGAGGAGGCAAGCAGGGCGGAAAGGTAGTCAAACCCCTGAGAGTCTCGCAAATGTGGCCAGCAAACGCGTCATGGTGAGAGTCAGGGACCGAGGTCCTATTTCTGTGCCGTCCGCGCCGCGAACGACGTCCGTGATGGTCAACACCTCGAGTGTTAAACCTTGTATCTTGATGTCCATTAAAAGGTCGCTGTGGAAACCTAGGCGTGGACAAGAAAGTAGTGTCAGTGGTGAGGCTGGCAGGTGTGGTGGACAAGGCATACTAGCAGCTGTTGCGTCTTGCGGATGTTTCATGCCGGACCCTGGGTGCAATGAAGAAAACAAAGCGTTAACTGTCTGTTACGTAGACAGCGAGCTGCGAGCACGACAAATACTCTATGGAGCTGAGCGGAAAAGATAAAGGGCAGGGCTGGCAGCGGAAAGGACAAGAGTGTCACAGGAGGTTGAAATCTATGTGATGATTTTGTGAAGCGGGACCAAGTGAGTTTATAACCACAGGTGGCAAGCGGCTGACATCATTTGGTTTGCGACGTAGGGTAACGTTAGAGGGGTAAATTTGCCAAATTTGTCGAGTCAGATGATTAATATCAGTCGCGTTCAAAGGACACTCTAACCTCAGCCATGGTTTAAGAGACCTCATAACCGCATACCCATCGATAACCACATGGACGCATACATGCCCCAAAACGATGGCTTTTTTCGGCTGATCAAGCTTGGAAAGCTTCACAGGCAATGTAGTAGACGAATTGGCATTCGAGCGAACAAGATCTCCCTTTAACTTGTGAACCGTATGTCTTTTCGCATAGCTCATTCGCGGAGTGAAGTTTGTACGAGATCATCAAGATTGCCGTCCACCAGGACAATCAAAAGTCGACGAAGATGAGGGTTAGGGTTGAGTTAGTATATCTCACCACTCGGTACTCGCGTTTGGACGTCCAATCATTGCGAACACATTCTACACTGCTGCAATCAAAGCAAAATCTATGTTATTACCAACATTCTAGCATCACATTAGAGAATAACTTCCGTTATATCAAACCGGTACAACATCGACTCGCTCAAAGCCATGAAATGGATGCCTCCAACCACACCTCCACCTGTCTGCAGGATACACGCGGCCTTTTATGGTGCTGGCACTTCCGCCTATATGATCCATGACGAGACGAGACGAGATCACAAGTGATGGTTCCTTGGAGTTATAAGGACATAACAAGTCCGTTCCCCAAAGGCAATCTTGTATGATGATGTCTGCAGGCCGACGCCGCACAGAGGGGGGGAGGGGGGAGTGCTGCAGAGCATGTACACGCATTATGTACGTGAGGATGGGCAACAGGCTGTGGTGGATTATTAGGCCACTGAAAGACGAGGGCCGTCAGGACACAGAATGTTCGCGTGAATATGCGACACGAACCTGCCACCGGTTCCAACAAATCCTCCAAATTTTCCAGCACGCTGGAGTTCGTTCATCACGCCGAGGATGCCTCGCCATCCCCACTCGCCGCATACCGGAAAATCGTCTTCCACGAGCATGACCCACTCTGCTTGAGATGGGCCCTTCTCAGAAGCCCACCGGAACGCTTCCGCAACATGTAAATGCTGACCTGAATATGAGTCCATATGTACGTCGGTGTCTGTATAGAATGTAATAGATGTCTGAGCAAAATGCTCCTTCGCGTGAGTGAATGACACGTGTGCAGTGGAATGTGTAAACACAGAGAGCACTGTGTTGGAGTCAATATAAGGAAGATATGAGGAAATGGTTTGCGATAGCAATGAGTCGGGGGAAGCTGTGTCATTCGGACGGGGATAGGAAAGAATAAGAATCTCCAAAAAGGGTTGTGTTCCCTGAGGAGAAGTAGGCATGTGTAATGATATCTTGCTCGAGACCATGGTGGCAAGGATGGCATGCATGGGTAGTATGAGGAGCAAGAAAAGCACCGCAGTCTGTATGACTGTGCGCAACCGTCGCGTATCCTGTGCCACAGGGTGGTAAGAATGGTATTGTGGGGATGATGTATTGGTGGCCTGAACAGGCCATAGCACTACAGAGGCTATAGAGGCCATAGCATAAGTCCATGGCGCACTGTCGAGCCAGCACAATGTCAAACATGAACCTATTATCGCCAGTAATTTCATAGTATCACTGCGATACTTTTGAAGCCGAGAATTTGTCCATGGCCAAGTATCATATGTTATGAGGTATGCTGCGAGTGCAGGACCTATACCGCTTGATGTCTCGTATAACGCCCAGTGGCTGAATAGCCAGGGGTATGTCCATCCTACGCTCCGACAAAGTAGAAAGCCGGAAAGTGTTCTTGCGAGAGCAATAACGACCCAAAAGGCGAAAATATGAATCGGTAACGCCTGCGGGAAGCATGCTACTACGGCAGCTTGAAGAAAGCGCGAAAGGTGGCCGAGTGTATGTGTTGGAGAGGCCCAAAATGCTGTAATGAATGGTAGAAGATCCTTCCCATAGATGAGTTGTCGAGGTGTGAACTGAGCAAACCGCCAAGCAGGATTCAAGAAAGATATGATGAGAGGAAGAATGAGACTGAGAGCAAATACAATATTTATCTTCAACAGCCCGGGGCCATGCTGAGGCAAAGTCCTGGGCATCCTTGCATCATCGTCCAGGTGAAATTGCTAAACAGGCCTCCAGCACTATTTCCGGTGTTGAACAACGTTGCCTTCGGCCGGCCGGTGAGCCCATATCCAGATTCCAAGTGCTCCATGACAACAAGTCCACGTCATCTAGCTCCGTTATGAGAGTGTTACAGTGATTATCGATTAGCCTGCGCTCGTCGATCTGTACACATACTATCGGTATCGTAATTAAACGGCGCTTGCGCACAACTCCCTCAGGGACACCGTTTTGAATTGATTTTGGTGCGATGTTGCTCAAGGGTCAGTTATGTGCGGCCTAATTCATGTACCATCCTAGATTACGTTGTTTTCATCTCTAATTGACGTACCCTAACAGTGCGCCGATATGTCCAGTGTTTCAAGTTTTCAGCCGACGGCGCGAACTTCGCGTGTCCGTTGGTTCTCTCAGTGATGGCAACCGCGTGGCTGGGAAAGTCAATCGGGGAAGTTACAAGGGTTCGACTGTATCATACTGCATTTGCAAAGAACTTCATTCACACCAATTCCACGTATTCAATGGGTCCACCCAGGGTTAGGTGCGTGAAAAAATCGTCGAGATACAAATAGTGTTTATATCGTGTACAACTGCTTGCTTCTGTAATGTATGCAGTTTCACTGGCCGACGGCTTGTATACGGTAGTAATTTCTGAGGTCGAGCTCGGGCATTTTTGTTCTGGAGATAGCCGCATAAAACCAATCCTGAACCCGGGTGGACACAATACGTGAAATTGGTGTGAGCGCAGTTTCTTGTAATTGACATGTACATACTAGCTAGTAAGTGTGCGATGTCATGATACCACCTAGGTCTGAGCATGATGAATCGGCGACACGAATAAGAAAACATGTTTATACCAACAAATGAATATGATTCATGTTACAAAACGTATCTGAAGTCCCTGTTTTGCCTATCCGTCAAATCCAGGAATTCCTAGTGCAGGCAGGGTATCAGCCTCGTGTACAAACCCCAATCATCGATTCAGAGAACTTACCTTGTCGACCTTAACTTCCACACACTTCCCATCCTCAGTGATTCTCTCGATAACATATTCTTCTTCATCCTCAACAGGCTCAGCATCACGGATTTTGTTCTCTCGGACGAGAACGGCACGGATGACAAGGAGAAGTACCGGACAGGCGACGTAACATGCGCCGATCACAGCCCACGGGACGTGGTTACTGCACATGAATCATGATTAATTCGAATATTCTTTCCTAGAGTTACTCGAAGGATGACTTACCGCGGCTTGTATTGTGTCTTCCACATAAAGGGGCCCGCTGCGTTGCCAATGCAGTATGCCGAGAGCATAATGGCGTTAGTGACAACCTGGAGGTTGATTTTGACTTGAGGAGCGACTTCAATAAGCTGCAGAGCACCTACCTTCTTCGTATGGCCAGCAGTCACACTATTAAGCCACGATAATGACAGCACGAACCCAGGCACACTGACCCCGGCTATGGAGCAATGAGTATACAAATACACTCCAGGCATCAAACGTACTCAGGAACTGGCTGATAAGAAGTCCAGTCTAACATCGTGTAATGAGACATCGAGGAGAACTAGGTGGATCACGGAAGTAAGCCACATACCTGATTCGACCAAGGAAGTAGGTTGACTAGCAAGATGCCCAACCACGACGGGACGAAGTAAATGGCACCAACATATGCTCTGGAATTGGGCCGTCGTGCAGCGAGCCGAACACCAGTAAAGATTGTCAAGATTTCAATGATACCAGGAACACAGGACAATAGAGTCGTCTGTAGAGCGCTGAATCCGAACGAAGCGAGGATGAGTGTTTGCTGGTTTGTCAATGAGTTAGGCACATTATCCAAAGCCGAGAAGAGGGCGAAGAGCCATGTCTTAGGGTCAGTCAGGGCTTCGATCATCCTAGCAGAGATGTGTAGTGTATGAGTCATAAAATATCACAATCGCATCTAATACGCACTGCTCTCTTTTGAATCGTTTGTTTTCTACACCTGTTTGGTTTTCCTGCGCTAATTGTAAGACAAGAACTAATTACATTTCGTTCGACAGACGTACTTTGATGCGCTGCACGGCTTTCGCACGCTCGTCAGGAGTGAGGAACCAGGCATTCGTAGGCGAGTCGGGGAACAAGAACCTTCATCCGGCGGTGATGTCTTAATTAAAGGGGAAAGGCACTAGATACCTTCAATCACTCACCAGAATGAAATGGCAAGGGTCAGTGTTATTGCACCAGTGATGATCATGAGCCTGCGATCTATCAGAGAGAGTATAGAGTATAATGAAAGGGAATGCCCGACCATTGCCACGGTTCGAATCCTTTGGTATTGATGTGCAAAGTGCCAAAGCTGATGAAACCAGAGATGATTTGTGCTAGAGTTTGCTGGCTTAGGAGGCAACATCAAGCGTCGTATTTTTGTAAGCGCACCCGTGCCATTCATCAGAACTAGGTTCCCCGCGCGTTCAATTAGTTAATTTGCCAATCATTTGCGAATAGAAACTTACACCAATAACCAACCCGTAGGGTCTGTTCCGTCCGCGTGTAGAACATGGAGCTGACGATTAAGAATCCGGCAGTGATCGACCCCTCACATACGCCTAGCAACAGGCGCACAACAAGAAGCCCAGCAAAGTTTTTGCATGCTGCATGAGATGCAAGTGCAACTGCCCAGACGAAGATATTGATACTGATACATGGTGTCATTGAAGTCCATATTGATAACGCTTTTGAAGCCTACCTCATCCATTTTCCGACCGGGAATCTTTGAAGGGCAAGGTTCTGGGGATACTCGAAGACAAGATAACTGAGGTAGAACACTGTGCCAAGCCTGGAAGACACTGTAAGGCACATGGAAGATCGAATAGTGCATATCTTCTCACCAATTGTACCTGAAGACAGTTCAGCTTCAGGTTTAAGCATCAACTTCGAGATAAGAACAGCTTACTCATTCGTAGTCAAGTTCGTGGCTTTCCTGATAACACACGGAGTCAATAACGGGATGGCTAGTCTCGACACACGGTCCTTACTGAATTCCAAGGATGGCTGCAGAACCCAAGGTTGTCTTGTCCATGAATTGGACCCTGTGCGCGAGTGAGCGCTGATTCGTGGTGAATACAGTCAACCTACCAGTAGAGAACTGGACCGTGATCGTCAGACGTGATTATTATTGATTCAAATAAAAGTTGACTCACTACACATCAGAGGCATGATGTGTCTATCGATCTTCCTCCTGAAACGAAATCGAACAATGTTTGATGTGGATGGAATTTTACAACGCACCTTATTCTCAAGGCCTCATCGGGATCAAGAGTTGAAGTTAACCCAGCGACGAGCTGAGCACCCGTATCAACATCCTTGGTCGACAAAGAAACTCCTGCATGATGTTTCTGGTCCTTGAATGCACCGGAGGATTCCAGACTCATTTTGAGAGGACGTGAAGGTGTAGCTGAACGGTGGACTCAGGAAGAAGCCTCCGGCGCTTGGAGATTCAACGGAGAAGTTGATTCGTCTATTTTATGTCGTTTCCTCATATGTGGGCACGCTAAAGCTTGGCGCAGGGTGAGCGTAGATAAGGAATCCACAGATCTGGAATATATGGGTCAATGAGCGTGTGCCTGGTCCTGGAGCCAGGTGACAAGATCCTGATTCCCCACTCGATTAAAAGGATATCATGAGAGTGTACATACTATTTGCAGGGCAGCATACACGACGGCAACCAATAGTCGACCAATACTTAAAAATAGCATTCAAATGAATTTCGGATCCAAAAGTGCCACCTAATAGGCACTTCAAGACCATATGATATATTACATCGTACAGAATCTTATTGGCAGAAGTATATATGCTACCGCGGGGGTAAAATAAATATCGGTTTTGTAGAACTGGCTGTCTGCGCTGAGTAATACTGGGAAATTTAACTTGTGAAGTTGCGCAGCTTTCTGCTAGTTGAAACGTTGGTCGAGATCAATCGCCGCGGGATCATTTACTTAGTGAACGCTCTCATTGAATGGTCGTCGGTCGATCGTGAAACTTCTTTTATTCACACGTTGTCAACCTCCAGACCTTGCCCAGACCTTTGAAAATTTTAGGTGCGCCTGGCTGCATGTCTTACTGATTTACACCCAGCTAGATCTGACCTACTAGTCACAGTGCACATACGTTTCACGAACTCCCAGAGACTTAATCCAACTGCTGAACGGTTTTCCAACATGGCGTCCACCATCACTGCGACTGGACCTTTGCTGCCAACAGTAACGGGGCAGTACAATTCACAACCGCCTATCACGCAGATCATTCCCATATTTCGTGCGACATTCAGTCTTCTGCGTACTTTCTTGTCTCAAGCCTTACGGGTTGTGATCGCGCTCGCCACTCCGTTGCTCATCTTTGTGCCCCTTATATCCCGCCTGCTTGCTCCGGTTATATTCGTATGCAATATCGTATTAAACGCCGCAGTATACACCCCATACGCGATCATTTCCAACATAGCTGCCGCGCTCTATCCTCTCTATATGTTCTGCGGTGTAGCCTGCATCTTTGGAGCGGTTCTTGGCATTCTTGGCAGGTCTTTGGTCACACTCTCCAACAACGTCATTGCTCCCGAATCACCGAAGGCTGAGTTGCTGCATGCAGAGCTGTCGACGCGACCGAGGAAGAGAAGGAGAAGGAGTTCTCTTACGGGAGATTCGTAGTCTTTTTTACTTTTACTTCGCTGTTCAGCTGCAGGAGATGGGTTGGAACTTTCAGTAATCTTGTAGAGCGCAGGCTGTCCACCGATGAAGTCTACCCGGAGCCTCTTGCGCATTATATCTTATGCATAGATTCTCCAGGATCCATTCACGCAATTGCATTTCACACTTGACCGTTGATGACCGTCAACTATGGTTCATCTCATGCACTTCGGAATAAGCAAAATGTAACCTAATGTACTGGGTGTGCTAGAGCCTAGTCGTGACATCGTCATCCTATACCCATTCTTCGCGATCGTCAAAATTTTGGACACCTGCTCTGCGACTGCATCAGATCATATACTGATCTAAAAGTAACTTCAGCATGAGAAAAACGGATGTTTACAAAATTACTGACAAATTTCTTCGGGGTAGTCATACGGATCCAAGTAGGAATCGGAATCGCTTTGGTGCGTTGTTCTATCATATGTGTCAAATGCAGCGATAATCGATTTGATGGCCTGGGATGCAGAGGTATACAGATCTAAAAGCAAGGTTCAGCACGTCGAGAAAAGATGTTGCAGAAAACCCACCATGTTCGTGGGGGTGGTGATGCGGATCTAAGTAGTGCAGTGCATCCTTCTTCAGGTTTTGGTACTCGCCCATCTCCTGAACTTTCTGGCGTATGTCTCCTGAAAGTGTTGTTAGCTTTAAATCTCGGAGTTGGGTGAGTTTTTACTATGAGACGATAGAGATTCCAACGTGGCAGTCATGCGGAGAATCTCGACAGGATAATGACTACTGAGCATTTCAGCCAGTACCTTGTCATTCTCCATGATTTCACCACGTAGCAACTCTGAAGTTTTCATGAGCATGTTACGCAACGGGTTGTCTTAAAACTCTCACCGTGACGCGCAATCTTTTTTAAAACATCATTGAGTGCTCGAATGTCCACATCCGGGATTTTAAGGCAAAACAAAAGAGGTTCTATTATGCCGACGCCACTCATCGTCTGACGTGCGTCCTCTGTATCTTAATCAGCGTGCATTCTCGACAGCAACACATAAACCAACCGTGATCAGCGATAATGCGCAGGTAATTGATAGCGCTATTCTGAACAGAATCGAACCGAGTTGTTTCGATCATCTTGCGCAAAATCCCAAGAATGTTTCCTGGGTGCCCGGGCTTATCGGAATCATCCATCGCCAGCTTTTTGACTAGCATCGCCTTCTTCAGGACGTAGTTTGCCGCTTTCTTGAGTAGCTGTTTGGATGCATCCTTACCGTCGAAATTCCAAGATCCGTTATGGAGTGATGGTGGATTCTTTGGCTTTAACATCATGGATCGCAGGTCATCTGCACAACTCGTAAGAACCCCATAGACCGCAGGAATACCAAATTTCCAAACCATTTTTGAATATCTCCACAAGGATATCTATGCCCTCGCGGTGAATTGTTCCGTCAAAGATGCGTCCCTCGATCATCTGCAGCAAACGCAGGTCCACTTCAGTGTCCAGTATCCGTTCCTTGGCGTCGTCTGAACGTAGCCCAGTCAAATCTGGTCACAAAATGTCTCGGAGCACTCACCGTATTGCATGAGAGTCAAAACCGCATCCGCAGCAAATAATGCATGGTCTGGTTTCGCCAAATTATCGACTATGCTGTCCAGGCCTCCTTTATCGATGATTCGTTTGCGGAGTTCGTCTGAGACGGATATCAGTATTCCTGGAGCAAACATTTGACAGACCCCACCGTATTTTGATAGCCTTGTGAGCTCCTCAGTCGCCTCATTGCTCTTTTCCACTACTTTATCTCTCGAAAACGCAACTAGTTTGCCGATGTGCGGACCACGTGCCAGCTCGGCGCGCACGTCACCTGAGTAACAGAAGAAGCTATCTGGTAAGTAGCGTTTTCTTGTTAATTTCAGATACGAACCGTGTTCAGCGAGTTTCATCAAGCCACGCGGTCCACCGCTCAAACCTTGCTTATCGAACTCAAACAGGTCAATCAATGTGACGAGGATATCACGGCGTATAGCCTCCGCACGGAGTTTTTCTATGTCCGGAAGAGCATCAGCATCGATCTCAGGAATGGGAAGAGTACTTGAACCGTTTTGGCAAATCTCGCATAATGCAGCTACCGCAGCCGGAGTGACAAAGAAATCACGACGCTTTATCAACGTCTTGAGTCGTTTGACAAGCTCTATTCCTCGGGTATCCTCCGGGATGTTTCCTGAACACGAAATATCAGAACATACTGATTTCCGTGCATCCATGTTGCGACTGACCTTTGCTAGCCACGGCTGCTAAGATCTTTAACGCAGCAACGACAACGATCGTGGCTGGAAAAAATATGGGGAAGAGGAGCGAATTGAGAAGTGAAGACTTACATTTTGCTTTCAGCATAACCAGGATATCATTGATGAAATCGGATTGTCGGGAAAGGATGTCAGATGTTTCATCTGTAGTTCGATCGCATATGAGGCCCTGGGTGTGTTCGAAACAATTCAGAGGAACAGTGCAACTAACCAAAGCGTTGGGCAAGGTATGACAGCGTCCTCAGCGCGATTAATTTGTTTTCGCCGGCCTTCCGACAGAGTTCGACGATTCGACTAACTAGATCCTCTTTAAGGAGCTTCTTTCTTAATGTTTCGATCTCGCAAAGAGCCGGAAGAGCTGCACAGGCTCTGCCTTGGTATTCTGGGTCCTTGAGCATGGCGGGAACATTAAGACTGTCTAGTATTTTTTCCGTGGACGCGTCCGTGTCCTTGACTGTGCGCTTCTGAGAGCTCGTCAAGGGAGCAATGTAAAGATAAGACATACCGAGTCCGCAGTACGCGACGACTGCGCTGAGGCGCACTCGACGATCACTGCATTCTTCTTGGACCGCGTCAGTATCTATGCTCTCCTTCGTGGGAGATATATCCTCCTTCTCATCTGCTGCGTATTTAATATTCGCGATAGTTTTGCCCTGAATGCCAAGCAAAGCTTCTAGCGTTTCAAGTGCATTCACCTTCCGCACCGCTTCAACTCCGAGTTCTGCAATCCATAAATTCAGGTCAGTATGTCAAAATCGTTCGTGTGACATCTCACCAAATGAACACATGAAGGCCAAGCGATCAACATAATCAAGGGTGTGTTTCTTGTGAATTGTACCAACGAGAACTTCAGCAGTCGAGCGTTTGAAAGGAACTTCCCAGGCATGACCAAGTTGTGACAACCGCAACCGCTCCTGATCGTAGGCGACGTGAAAGTAAATCGCTTCAGGCCATTGCTGGAGATTTCTCCAGAAACTTGCTTTCGACCGGTAGTGGGTACGAAACAGAACCGACGCATGGACCTTTTGGCCAGGTAAGATGATGCGACCTTTGCCAACATGCGGTCTACAAGCACTCAATGTATGAGCCGAATAGAGCAATATTGCCACTTACTTTGGTGTATGTTGATTGGAATTATTGTAGCAAAGACGTCTGATAGGCAAAAACTCGAGCAGCCACCACGGAAGCGTTAACGAGTCATTAATCTTGGGTTCCTTCAAGTCTTCATATCTGAAAGCTATCTTGGGTGGATTGAGCAGAAGCCCCGCCTCGAAAGCTTCTTCGCGCATCCATAGTAAAGGCATGTCTTGGAAATTAAGCGCATCGCCAGTCTTCTCCCTGTTTCCACCACCGCTGGAACAAGTTGTCAAATGATAGCCTTCCCGTGCAGGGAATACATACACATCTGAGTGACTACCAGCAAACCAAACCTCCTTAACATTATCTTCCTTGACAACATCCTTTGGATGTTGCACCAATTGGGATTGAGGTCGATCGCTCATGCCCCCATAGACATACTCAGGTAGGAATTTCACTCTGCGCTCATCTAGCGCAAGTCCCTGGCGGAAATAGCAAATGTGATCGCATGTATCGGTGGATGGTAAAATCTTCTCCTTCCTGATACCAACAGACGAAACGGTGTCCCTATACGGCGTATTAGTTATGCTGGTGTGCTCGCACTCAAGGATAACACTCACCATACGCCGATGAAATGTATTACTACGCCTTGTCTCGAGAACGTCGATCTGAATCCTGCTGCAAGTAACTTATCCTTGGGCTTTCCACTGTTGATGGCGGAGTAAATCTCGAAGGCACTACTGGCGTCAGCTAGTCAGTCAAGAACGATCATCAAATATACTCACTAGGGGATCTGCTCTATATTGCCGGGTAATATGAGCCCCATCTGTCAAAGGGTAATGAACAAGAAATATCATAGGTCAAAGTTGATGGATACTTCGTGGATCATTCCTGCCAATGCACGAACTTGGTATGCACCTCTCGAAAATCCTGGCGTCGCATTTTAGTACAGTTGACTATATGCAACGTCGAAGGAACTCACCAAACAGGAAAATCTTATCACCAGGATGGTACTTGTCTGAGAGCCATCTGTAGGCGTCCATAATGGTTTGGCTGATATTACTTTACTGCCGTTACCGCGAGCAGTCAAAGGTCAAAGACACGATACTTACAATGCAAAGGCCAGGTCAAAGATACTCGAGACCTGCTTCATCCAATGTGTATGTCCTTTAGCATATGTTCCTACACCGCTGTTGTAGTACGTTAACTGTTTGTCATCCTTGACCATCTCGCTATATAGTTCGACGATGTTGGTGTTCTGAGTACGGATATTTATCGTCAAAGAAAATCAGAAGACATGCGCGTCGGATGACCTACTTTATCACCATACTTGTTTGATGTCCCGTCTGCAGATATGAATAATTGACATCGGGAACTGTAGATTAAAAACACGCACCGATGCAAATAACCAGATTTCTTCCTGGTAGCTGGTTCCTGGGACATTTACACGCAGCATCAAAGACGTCAGATGAACTGGCAGGCATCATAATCCTGGATGAAGAAAAAATGTTAGCGATCCCCGATTTGGAGCCGTAATAGTAGATTCTGCCACAATAGTGGCTGGAATGCGCAAGATGTCGGATGGGTTCCCTTGCATCAACAGGATTTTATATTGTGCTGAACAGGGTATGTCCACAAAAGTGCGGTCAGACGACAATCTGGACATGAACTGCGTGCGGCGTCCGTGGAGAGACTACACCCTGGCCTCCTGAAGAAGCGCTACACAAGATAAATGAAAACTGCGGCACGATTGCGTGAAATATTTCGTTGTTTGCACAGCGTTGCAAACCTTATGAATCAAGCAGCTGATGCACGGCCAGCATGCACAAATCCTTGGCGTCAGATGCAACGTTGGGCGGCTTGTTTATGAACGTGGAATGCAAGGGCTCAATCGGGAAATGATGAACGGAAAATGGAAGATGGCGAGGCTGCATTGCGAGGACACCAAAGATCTGGGATGGAGATGAAGTAGTTGAATGCAAAATCATAGGCTACACACAAAGCTTATGTTAAATCATATTACATCCCCAAACTCTTGTAGGGCAGAAGTGACTTTGTGGCTTACGTGACTAGCGAAGCTCTCGAAGATCAACCGATCTTTGCCCTCAACCCAGGTGAACAGAAGCTCGCATGCAATGTCACTTGAAGTATAAGAAGATGATCGTTCACGACATTCAACCGAACAACGCAGGATTGGCAATTCTTGATCTGCGCAGACTGTTCTTAGTTTCCCCCTTCGTGCTGCGCGGGACCAGGTGTTACTTCGGGCATGCACCAGCGTGGTAGAAGAATGGTCATAAATCGCAGGCGTAGCCGAAGATGAAATCGTTACGCCGTTAATAAGTGCGAGAACGTTTCGTAAAGCGCTTGCCAGAATGTCTGCAGATCGAGCGCCCGGAAAGGCGTGATGCAGCGTGTTTCGAGAAGGCATTAGATTCTGCAAGGTTGGGTTGGAGACGCGAGCGAAGGTCTGGACAGTAATAAAGTCAATGACTTGCGTGATGGCGAAGTCAATGAGAAGTCATACATCAGGAAGCCTAGCATCTTGAAATGACCAGCCAATGGCCCAACGGCGAGTTTGACCCTGAACAAACTCTGTGACAGCATAATTGTCTACCTTGCATTACCTAGTCAGATAGGAGACCGCAAAGTTCCGCAACGCACGTACGCTGTGTTCGCGAAAGAGGGAAACAAGATCAGGAATTGATGACATCTTCCCAAGCATAGAAGTGTACCACCTATAGGCACACATCAGCACATCTGAAGTCGTGCTGCCGATATAATCATGTCACCGGCACTTCGTCCTCAACTGTAGGCTTTCTGAGAAAATCCGAGTAACAAAATTAGTCTCTCCCCCTGGTGTTATCATCTCCACTTCGGCTCCGGAGCAAACCTGAGTTAATTGGTTAAAATCTCTCACATGCGTCGTTAACACTGTCATTCTCACTGCATTCGGACCAAACTCCTTGAATTCGGCTGAGCGTGAAACGTCCTCGGCGCTGCTATAAAATGGTGGGTTACACATGGTGAAGTCAAAATCCATTAGACTTGTATGCAGTGGTTGAAGAATAGGCCCATCAGCCTGCACACGCTCGACAACAATGCGACTGTCCATAGAATTCTGAGAGACGTTTTGTTTAGCGAATTGGACAGACCGTTCATCGATTTCTGAATCATATGTCCACATCAATTTTCGAAAGCATACTGTTATGGTGCTTACCGGTGGCTATGAAGTTCCAAGATTGTTCAAAACCACAAGCCAACAACGGATAGATTGCTGAAGCACCAGTGCCACTGAGTGATGTTTGCTCCACTACATTTAACCAGGAATAACGTGACGCACATGTCAAGCCCTCTGACGGTGGCGGAACCGCAAGTGGATTTCACTATGTCTTGTAGCCAAAGAACATAGTTTAATCTGTATGTCAGGTTTCCCGCGTCTCAGCCTTCCTGCATTGCTCTTCTAAAAGGTGAAAGCACCTGTTTGGCACCTAATGTGAATCTAGTGAGAAATAAATAGAAGCGCTCAGTGACAAGCCTCACTGGAGGACAGAGTCTATCGTCCGGTAAGGTTAATGAAAGGCCATAGTCAAGACGAAAGAGTGCTTCTGTTAAACGCCTGCCTTCATTAGTGTACCACGACAAACGAAGCTTGGATTTATTACCGCTCACTTTTGTGCAGGAAGGCTTTTGAAATTTATCGTACTTGATCCTGTATGGTTGATGAAGACACTGGATAATTTCAGTATCTCTGAGGCTTTCACCTGATGAACGCGTACTGTGGTCTGAGGGGAGGATAGCGCCTCGCAAGGTCGGCAAAATCAGGAGGTTTATTGTACGGATTTCGAGGATGCATGTGATGTATTTCCCAAGAGCAACTTGAGAATAGTGAGAGGGACCAATGACAGGCTCTGGTGGTTGTGACTCTAGTCTGAGTCTGGCGAAGTTCTATGGTAGAAGCTTACTAAGCGAGAAGTTGACCTCGTACTTTAGTAATTCTCAAGCTTAACTTTGATGTGCTCCTCGCCTGGCCACTTTTTTGCATTTCTTTTACAAGGTCGCTCCAACTTCAAATTTGTTAGGCACCACCCGCCATGAAGCAGTGGTTCTCTCAAACGTAAACGAAAAAAAAAACCCAGATACGCGCGCGGCCGGCGGCCCAAGCCCGGAACGTTGAACATCCATGGAATTCAACAAACTGGGAGACGAAGCGGTTGTGGTGATCGATATCTCGGCCGACGCCTTGCGTGCACGTCTGAGCTGCTTTGCAATCATGAGTGCGATACAGCTCGAGCAGAAATCCTCTTTGACAACACGACTCAGCCGCGCAGTAATCACTTGTTATGTCAAAGTGACTTATCTGTCAGTACTGCCAGTGTGACTGTAGACCCATTGCTGTTTGACACCACTGGAGTGTTTGTCCAGCTTCACAAGTAAATATAAACGTTTCGGTAAGACGAAGAAAATGAAATCTGGTCTATCAATATAAGCTGTCACATGTCCATGTCAGGGCGCAAGCGATTAGCTAGGATTAGCTCCAGCTTCATGCACATGTCCTGCAGGCTGCAGCTGTAGCCAGCTACGTAACGCACCTGAGTCAGCTGGTTTTGGCCCACCAAGTGCTGGCAAGACTCGCACACGGCGTATGTAGGTCATATGTATTGTATCCACATGGAAGCAGGTCACACTCTGATCCTTCTCCGAGGGAACGGACCCATTTATACTGGCGAGACCGAACAACGCTATCCAATTCATCCTACAACTCATCCTACCCTTACCCGAGGTAGCAAGAATGCCACGCCTAACTTTTATAGTGCTCGGTGGCATACAGCTTCTCGCTGGTGTATCAGCTCAAACATGGTGAGCTTGTTCACTTGGCTACGCCAACCACAAACTTGTGTGACCAACATTTTTGACCCCTTCCGAAGGTGTAATAAGCACTACATGGCTAGCCAGCCTGTTGTTCCACCAGGAGGCAACTTCCCCATCGCAGCTGTATCAAAAGACCCACTTCTTGCCTTCCGGTGTGCGGCTGCTATAAAGCCTTACTTGGAAGAGGATATAGGCACACCTGCAGGCGTCCTTATTGATTCACCCGTGGTGTACTCAGAGATAGTGGGGGCACAGCCAATTGGCCTCCCCGCAGGGCCTCTTTCTAGTGCGGGCAAATTGGATGTCACTGTGAGCCTGAACGGAAAGACCCTCGTCAATGCGCTTGTGCCACTCAATGCTTCTGCATATGAACTGTCGTTCAGCCTTGGTGGGATCACTCCTCAGATGACCCCATACAACCTCTCTTGCGAAGCCACTTACCCGGCAAGCAACTCAGCGTCACCTCAGACCTATAGCGCTTCAGCAGCTCTTTCTATACTCCCTAATCCGACCAACAGCTCCGTGACTAAGATGGATTTGAGGACTGGAGCACTTCTGGCAAAGCCGGCAACTGGGTTGGGTGGAGAGTACGAGCCAATCTTTCCGATTGGCTTCTATACGACCTTTGATGGATACCTCTCAACAAATCTTTCGGCGGTTGATACGCTGAAGAAACAAGGGTAGGCCTCTTCTTATGTGATCATCCATACAAAACTAATACTGGCCTTTAGATTCAACATTGTATGTTTTCCTAATGTTCGCATAGAGGAGCCAAGTGCTTACTCCCAGCGCAGATTCATATTGTCCCCACATTCGCCAATATGACCGCCTTTGGAATGGTTCTCGATCGTATGCAAGAAGTCGGCATGTATCTCATGTACGATATGCGATTCACCTACATGAACAACACTTCTGTGATGGAGCAGGTAAATTCTATCAAGTACCGTCCCAATCTCCTACTATGGTACACTGGTGACGAACCAGACGGAACCTCAGACCCACTGAACGCCACGAGTATTGCATACGACCTCATTTACAGCTTGGATGGCTATCATCCTGTCAGTCTTGTGTTAAATTGCCAGGACTATGAATGGGCCTCGTACACCGCAGGAACAGACATCGTCATGCAAGATGTATACATGATTGGGAACAATGTCACCTGGTCCAATGAGTGGAACACGACTTGCACACCTGACTACGGTGACTGCGGTTGCGACAATTGCTTCAGCATTCCTGCCGGAGATAGCGCTGCTGTTTCACCCAACTCCACCTATTATGGAAGCAATGTCCCCGCAAATAGTGGTATCGGCTCATACTTTGATATCAGCGACCGGGTTTCCAGCTTCAAAAATCGACTGGAGGTGATGGGATGGGAACGTACCAAGGCGGTATGGACTGTTCCTCAAGCTTTTGGCAGCGCGGAGTCAGTAATCTTTATCACTTTTTTGTATCTGTTGTTGTTGTTGACCAGTACACTCGTCAGATATTGGATGCGTACACCTACAGGCGAAGAATGGGTTGTCCAGAGCATCATGGGCATTAATCAAGGTGCTCTGGGTGTCGTCCCCTGGGTAGATCCGAATCCCGAATATATCAAGATGGCGGCGTCCGCGTTCGCGCTGAGCTTGCCGAAGTTCACGTCATATATCTTCAACGCTGCTTCAGTGCGGAGTAACTATTTAGTCGGGGGCGTTGACATTGCTACTTGGGCAGCAGGAATTGAGACACTCGTCCTCGCTACCAATACCGACTATGTCACCTCGAAGGTGACCTGGAAAGATATCGGACTCTCTGGGGCTTGTGTTGAGGTTGTGTACACGAGCGGAAGTGTCGAAACCACCGGCAACAGTTTCACGTTTGGTAGCGTGGCGTCTGCGGCCTTCGTGGTCAAATCGAAATAACTTCTAGGGTTGGATGTAGATAACAATGAATAGACATTTTGTACTTGAAAAGAGCTGAGTGGGCTTGATAATTGGAAATACTGTGGTCCGTAACATGGACTCTACTCGAATGACATCCGCCGCCAATGAAAATGAAACACAAAAGTAGCATTATAACATTGCAAACTAAATGTATAGCTTCATGACATGCTTATAACGTACGAGGCGCCCAGTTTGTTCTCATTTTATACCAGATCAATCATGGGATGTTCAATACCTGGATATATCGGTATTCCACAAGCTCGTATGCGTATGCGTGGTCCACGAGGTCGAGACAGTTTCAAATGCCATTCAAAAGTAACACATGCCTAAAAAGCGAGATGAAGTTAGCGAGAGGGTTTTTGAAAGAAAAACACGAGCAGAGGTCAGATGTTTCATATCTCGACATGAATGTTAAGACAGGGATAACTGAAAGATAAAAAATCTCATCATAGAAAAATAGCACCGCTGGGTGCGAATGGAATATCCGGCTGAATTGAAGTGCTTACATTTGATCTAGCAAGTGCAGTGTGATGGATTGATGCCCGGCATTCGACAAACTAAGACGACAGAAAAAAACTGAAGCTCCAAACGGCGTCCACTCTACAAGTGGGTTTGGAGCAGAGTGAACATGTGAGCGTTCACTTCAACAGCGACAAGCTCGGAGAAGGATGAAAACTACTGCAGACGAAGATGTGGGGGCATTTCAGAGGCGTGGTTGAAGAGTAACCTAAAAATTGTCTTTTCAAGTGACCTATGACAAACAAGTGGCAAACACTTGTGGGAACCCGGCGGCAGAGCTGACCAGGTCAAATATTCCCAAGTTGTTCCCAACATCAGATTCTCACTTTATACTTTCTCCTGTTAATGATAAAGCAGACGCAGAACTCGCCCGAGGCAAAAACAGGAGGACTACCATTTTCAGTTGTCTGTGATGCTCAGTGGATGTTGAATTGTCAAACGCTCGCCAACCTCTTCAGGTGCCGTTTGCTTACTTAATCACTTATATTTTTGAAGGGAGAATTATTGGAGAATTAGGTGAAAACCTTCAGCTCCGAAGCACATCGGACCTGGGTAAACCGTAAATTCCCATAAAGCGAGAAGTAAGAATGCACATCCAGCGAGGCTTTCGGAACAATACCCGACAGGTAGGTGGACTCACGGCACAATTTGTTGATCAAAAGATGACGGTTAAAACTTAGAGATGACAGGATAATTCATTCATACCAGTACCACAACATATGGTCGCTGAAATCATGTAGCGGCGCAACCACGTACCTTGACGTCAACTTGTGAGACTTCAAAATTCAAACAATTATCAATGCAGTGGAAAAGCACGATTTCTAACTTGGCTAGAGGCAACAAGTTATCGTGGTATATTGGTGACCAAGTAAATGATAGTGTGCGTATTCATGTGACATTCAGGTGTCGTAATCATGACGCCTTCTTTTCAGAGGCTCGTTTGGAGTAGATCATGTCAGTGAATGGTCTAGTATTGTCCTTCAGAAACGCTGACACAATTGGCAAAGCAAGAAACTTACCCTTCAAATCGTAGTGCAATTAGGTAAACGATATACACATACAAAGTAACGAGGAGTCCAGCTGGCCGCTCGTACCTGTAAACAACGGGTTTAGATCGTGCCCAAATGCGGAGCAGAAAAAACCCAGTACCACAAGGCTGTCGCAATAAAGCACATTGTACTTCCAACATACATGGGATCCCTCAGGACATTGAACGGGAAACCCTGTACACGGTGATCCATCAAAATACCGAAGTAGTCCCCGAGGAAAGTTCCAGTTATTCCGAGGGCCAAAGTGGAGGTGACAACAAACAGCTGGCCGATGGCGAACAAAACAATTGGTACCAGGGTGTCATATGGTGCAGAGAGCATGGGAACTCGAGGTTGGTCGCTCAAAGCGCGCTGATATCTGCTGGGCGTCAAGCAATGTCTACCGGAGTTATCGTACACCTCGAACATACAAATGGTCACGAAGCATCCCAAACGAAAATATCATGATGGCTAAGAAGTAACATCCATAGCGAGCATTACCACCAAATATGCGAGTAATTGTTTTGTTTCTGTACTCTGCAACATATAAACACGTGTCAATGCGAGTTGGGTACAATTCATCAATTCCTTCACCATTCCGGGCTACGATGTTCCAAGCTGTTGGGTTGAATGCGATGGAGAGAAGCGAAACATACAGAGACGTCGCAGATGCGTTTACAATGGTAGAAAACGCGTCCATGTCTGGCCTTATCACAGTTCAAGCTGAGAGAAGGTGAAAATATTCCGTTCTTAAACTTCTTTCAACGCTCACTTCTACGCGAATTTCCCACGGTCACATGTCACCGCCGCGGACTTGATTCCTCGACAACCGGCGCCAGGCCCAACATGGCGCCCTACTTATACATAGTATCTGCTAGAGCTATTCATAAGGATGAGTCATTTACACTTGACGCAGGCTAGTTGGACGGGTGATCACTAATCCCTTATCCATAACGTTTCGACGGAATCACACCTGGACACTCTTGAAGCTTGAAGCTTGATCAGTGATCGCCGTGATCAGCTTGATTATCATCATTTACCATGGATCTTGGATTGAAGGGAGTGCATGTCCTCGTCACAGGTTGTAATTATATCCTTTTACTATGTCAGTGCTGATCTGACACTACTCACACAGGGGCAAGTGGCGGCATTGGGCTCGAGACTGTGAAATTGTTTTGTAGTAAGTCACTTTCCCCAAAAGATGAGCATTGAAATGAGGGTGTCCAGCACTTGGTGCAAATGTGACCGCACATTATAACTCGCAGTTTGGTCCGATCCAGGAACTCTTGGCGTCGAATGCCAATCTTCAACACGTCCAGGCGAATCTGTCTCAAGAGCAGGCCGTGGTGACCATGTTCGAGTCGCTCTCTACTATGCCTCATGGCCCCGTACAAGTAGTCGTTGTCAATCACGCTATATCTCACGGTTTAGATGTGCCCATTGCAAGGATGGCACTGGATCAATGGAACACCACAATAACTGTTAACTTGACGTCCTCATTCCTTGTGTGTAGAGAGTATTTGAAGCATCTGGAAAAGGCTTCCTCGGGGATCAAGGAAAAGGCAGCGATTCTTCTTATCGGGAGTACTGCTGGGAAGTACGGTGAAGCCAACAACGGGGACTATGCTGCGACTAAGAGTGGTCAGTAATGATTTATGTCCGCACTTGTAACATGGACTCATCATATTCTAGCGATGATGTATGGTCTGAACCTGACGCTGAAGAATGAAATCGTGAAGATAGCCCCAAAAGGCAGAGTTAACTGTATTGCACCTGGCTGGGTCAAGACACACATGGTTGAAGAAGTCTTGAAGGATCCTCGAACAGTGTCTCGCATATTGGCTACGTCAGTGATGCCATTTGATTCATTGTGTCAGTGACGCTGAATGTCATGCTACTGCAGGATTCCACTTAAGAAAGTGGCGATGCCAATGGACGTCGCGACACAGATTGTGGTCCTTGCGTCATCTACTCTTTCTGGTCACGTCACTGGCCAAGTGGTGATGGTGGAGGGTGGAATGGAAGGGAGACTTCTAAACAGGCCGGAAGATTTGCAGAATTAGGGGAGAAATATTTGAATGCATTTTATAATCCGTAGCGTACCGTATCACGAGCGATGTGGTTTGCTTTGTAAGCATTTGAAGTAGGCTAGCAGCGGACCTTGAGCGGACCGACCCGGTGTGGCTTTACCAACCTCTTGATCTTGGCCGCCTTGTACTTCTAGTTCTCTCGCAATTCTCACCTCTTCCTTAATAAAATACCAGCCAGCCAGATACAATGGTATGCGAGCATCAACTCCCATCGTATTTACCGCTTATGATTTCAATAGTCCACCAACTGCAGGAGACGGCTTATCCGCGACTTCAAACGTCTCTCTAGTGACCCGCCAAGCGGCATTTCTGGAAGTCCATGTCCGGATAACATCATGATCTGGAACGCTGTAATATTTGGGCCTTGTCAGTCTTCCTTCTCTGTATATGGCCCCTCTTCTGACACTACTTACAGCTGATACACCCTTTGAGGACGGCACATTCAAACTTCTGCTCACATTTGACGAATCTTATCCCAACAAGCCGCCTACAGTGAAATTCCTTTCCAGAATGTTTCATCCAAATGTATATAACAATGGCGAGCTCTGCCTGGACATTCTGCAAAACCGCTGGTCTCCCACGTACGATGTCGCCGCCATCCTTACTTCCATCCAGAGTCTCCTGCACGACCCTAATCCGAACAGTCCAGCAAATGCAGAGGCTGCGCAGTTGTACCGAGAAAACATGAAGGAGTACGTGAGAAGGGTGAAAGCCACAGTGGAGGATAGCTGGTTAGATCCAGAAGAGAAGCAAAAGATGATAGTCGATGGCGACGGGGAAGGTAGTATAGATTCTACTGCCTGACGTATCCTTTCGTTTGGTTTATGCACTCACGGACAACTTCTGCGATCTCTGTTGTTTCGTTCCGGTTTATCAGATTTAATTTAATGAGGTTTGTGTTCGGACTCCTTCGATCATACCCGCCAACAGTGGTTTCCCTGGCCCTGAACAATATTCATCCATACATAAATCGTGCAGTACTTCAGGCACACGTGGCATCGGTTGCTCCACAGGATAATCTCCGGGCCCTAGTCAAACCTTTAGCTGAACCGGTATGTGCTACGGTGTGCCTACAGCCAATACATGCTATTTGCTGGAACGTGCCATATTGCACCTCACGACCAATCGGCTGGTGGTCCGTGCTGTTCTGTGCGGTCGGACAAGAAGCTACATCGGCTATGCTTCGCGGTCTCGGTCGTTGTGAGAAAGATCCCTCATAGCCTCTCATTCGTCCAGAGATATATGCAGGGGTCGGGACTGCGGACTGCCTTGCAGGATTCGTACTGTGGGACCTTCCCTCGTCCCTCGGAAGAATGCTTCTATGCCCCGCTGAAGATCAAAATCGTGACGCGCTTCTGAAGATTCTGAAGTAGGATGGCCGCGCCGTTGCATTAGATCTCTCCAGGTACATGCCACACAAGGCTCGTACATGTATGAATCACCACCTGCGCGGAGGGTCTGCTGATGCGATCCTTCAATTTGATGCATGTGGGACTTTGCACATTATAGCCTTGGACATACATATGCGTACCAAGTGTTATAACTTGTTGTACGAGTCACTGCATGTTTCGGTCAGCCACGAACTGGGTATCCCGACCTTGCGCTGCATGCCAGTGTTACCCTACTAGTACTTGCCCTGTGACTATACATTGAAACTTTGGACGACAACACAAACTGATTAGGCCACGAAATTTAATATTTCATACAGATTACCACAGAATGCTGTTCGCGTTGTCTTTTCACTCACACATCATACCGTGTATGCATTACGCCCGGCGGACCTGCAAAACCACCCACGTACCTCACGGTCCTCACCTACTTATGTGAGATGTCGAGAAGTTGCTGAGAAGCACGGGATGCACATAGCCACACGTGCAGAGTTCCTCGCTAGTGTCGTAGTGCATTAGCCTTCCCCAGGATTAAACATTTGTTCTATGACATAGATTGAGCAAACGATGAAACAATTGCCTTTCGCCGCAGATGTTGTCTCGTGCGGCGTTGCTATGCAATTCGGTGAAAAAATCATGCGAACGCGGCTAATGACTGAAGAACAAGCGGCGCGTGAGAGCCATACCTCCCGAGGCATCAACGTTAGGTAGTCAGAATACCAATACGTCAATCTTTAGTAATTCTTCAAATTCGTCCTTCTACCACACTTCGTTGTAAGCAGAAGGAATCAAGTATAAGTTGCAACTCACTTTCAGTAGTAGAATTCTACTTTCGTCCATCAAAGTATCATCTACATCAAACAATTCCTCGCTAACGATCTCGCGATAAGGCAACGCAGATCCTAGCGGTTCCGTGAATGGGCAAGAAATGGTGCTAGTCAGCTCGCCTTCCACAAGTCGACCACGCCAGTCTGATTTATCTTGTGCGTGATAATTCCTAGCGATGTGTGGGTTGAAATCTCTGATACGTAACCGTCGGGGCTCGCGTGACACTTCAGGAGGGTCGTTGATGGGCTCAACAACACGGAAACCATAGAGTGAAGACTGCCAGTCCTCATTCCTTTGAACCCGGAACCACGTCGTATGCTGCGGCCCCCATGTTGACCAAAGCAACTTGGGACCATTG
Organism: Suillus weaverae; assembly: GCA_016767475.1. Lineage (NCBI taxonomy): Eukaryota > Fungi > Basidiomycota > Agaricomycetes > Boletales > Suillaceae > Suillus > Suillus weaverae. The sequence goes on from MU179312.1 coordinate 568,109, forward strand.
AAGGTCGGTTGCCCATGAGTCTTGGCGAATAAGCTTTCGAGTTCCGAAATGGCACTGCGCAGGATAAAGAAGCTATAGCGGTGGAAATCCATTGTGTTCGTATACATTGTCCCAGTGATGGAGACATGAATGGCTATGAGTTGATCGTTCGTACTTGGGTGAAATGAGCATGTAGGTTGGTAGGACTTTCGAGAATATGGAAGCATAGAGCCAGGAATTATATTTTCGCCCGTGAATGCCTCTGTGTATGCAACGTGACTCATGAGAGAAGGCAAAGAGAGTTTTGCAGTGCATTGAGGGGGCTTTGATTTGTCGCCAACGTAATATATCTCCATGGTCCCACGGGAGTCAAGAACGAGAAATTTATCCTCTGCAATGAAGGAACAGTCGTTGATACCATTGTGAAACCAAAGAACGAACTGTGATACCAATAAGCCTCTAGCCATCTTAGCTTGTAACAGTACTTTGATTTACCTGGTAGCCATTCTTGGATTTCCAGTCCCACATTTGCATATAGTCCCCGACCATGCCCTCATTTACCACAATATTCCACAGCAGCATACTAATGTAGTTCCCCATGATTTGGACATTCACATGGCCGGTGGGTTGGATTATTTCGCGGTCAATGATATCCTTGTCGAGTGCCTTCAGGATTGGTTGCGCTGCATCGGTGTGGACGTCGTTCGTTGTCAGTGACCTCAGATGGATATCGTATGCATGAGTCCGGCTTCCAGAGCAGTTTAGCCTGGAAATGGACTAGGCAAAAAACTGTAAACGCTCACGGGTCTGGTGAATATGCCACCACGACAAGGAGATCTTGCGCAGCACAGAAAGTAAAGTCCACCGAGGTCGTGGCGTCGACAGGGTGACTCCAGCAATGTAGATCATTGGAATCAGTAGCGGATGGTAGACGCGTAAAGTGGATGTAGTCCTCCCCAGCAGAGCCGTATATCCCACCCGAAAATTCAAATATAGGTCCCAACATCGTCGAGGGGAGCGTGCACTTCTGCTTGTACTCGATGCGTTGCCATGCAGCGTCATGCTGTCTAAGTCGTTTGCGGCGTATAACTGGCGGCATGTCTATTTCAGAGGTTCCCATTGGAATCATTTGGAAATAGCTGAGGTCGATCACATATTGCAGCATCTCCGAATTGTCGATCATTGCTTTCAGCGCTTTGCATGTCTGTGGCGGATGAGCATAGTGAGATGAATCCTGTGTTTGCTTACCCGTCGTACCCGTACTAGGTCGTATGCGTCAAGAGATGACAGTGTAAGGTACAAAAGCTCTGGAGGGAGCTGTACCAGTGTTGTAGCTCTCAGTATGTGGCCCATCAGAAATTCTAGGACATATCACAACGAGAGGTCAAGCGCAGTACACTGTAACCACCGAAAGAAGATATTACCAGTCAGATCAGATTTACAGAGTAACATTACGGACCGTGAAAGGTGTAGCAGGTGCAGTACTTATGGCCCTAACCTGCCAAATGCCAAGTTCACACGCATCTGCATCACACCAACGACTTAGCCAGGGTTAACCTCAAGCTCTTCTTCAAATACTTGTAACTTTTCCGTGTACGATCAACGACAGTATCTGAGTACCAACTGCTGCTGCTGCTCCTCGGCGGGAATGCTAATCGTTATGATCACGCTTCTTCTGGCCACTCAGATATGCAATCGTGGAGTTGACATTCTTCAAATTTTGCATTTCCGCTGGTGTTCACATATGACATGATATATTACCTCTACTATGAGCAGCACAGGGAGCATTGACCTCGTATCCAACGAACATGGATACAATGCGAAGTGGTGTGGCTGTCCCTAGTTGAACGATGAGTTTTGCAGAAGGCGAGTGGAAGGAGGTCAAACACGATGTATCCCACCACTGAGGAGAACACGATCAGTTCTATATGTACATATGGGCGCGTCAATCTCATGCGCCTCGGTGAGAGACAAGAGCACATACTAAAGCCATTATTCTTCGCCACGTAAGGCCATCCCGCTTTCGCTTGGTCGAATGGCGACCTATCGTGCAAAATTGTCCCCGGAGGCGGACGCATTCAAATATCTGATATTGCAAGTCGCCGGTGTCATCTCGATGTTGTCCACTGGCGGAGAAACGAATAGGGTAAAGATGTGCATCCTAGACATGTAACCGAGTCCAGCTCTCGTTGGCCAGTCCGCTCAGCCAATTGGGTGAAGTTAAATCGCTCCCGCGTATTTTAGAGTTTGTTTGTCAGTGTTTGGCAACGCCTTCGTGCTTAATTGCTGTGCCTAGCTGTAGTGTGACATTTCAAGTGCTGCCGCTCGTCTATCGTAGCCTCACGCGAAGATGGGTGATATGTCCAAGAGCGCACCGAAGAAGACATCGCGCATCCTGGATGTTCTGGATTACTCCATGCTTGCTTCTTCCTCAAGTTCTCATACCACTACGCAAACATCCCAAATTCTCGGCAAGCGTAAATCAGATACCTTTCCTGTGTCGCCAGTGAGGAGAGTACAAACTCTCCCGGACATCGGTTCCGTCATTCATGGACCACACTCCCCATTCAACAAGCCTGTGCATGCGAGTAAGAGAATTGCAGATATGCGTTATTATCATCTCATGAGTCGACTGCAGCTGACACTTCATCACAAGGTGCTTCATCTGGAGCTGGCGGATCTAAATCAAGAACCAAGAGCGAGATTCAAAGCAAGCTCATTACGTCTGGATTTTCTTTGAGATACGACAACGAAACTCCTGTCAGTCGTATTGACCAAGGAGGCCCTGATCAAGAACAGAGGTACTCTGTCCAAGCAGTGGAACAGCACCCGTCGCTGACCCACGTACAAGATTGGCAGAATTTGTTTATAACTCTATTGAAAACCTCGGGGACAGGCGGTCCGTTAAGGATGCTATCCAAAACCTCGGTCTTCAGAGGTACATAGTATTCAATATGACATTCGCAATAGTTGTACTGAGATCGTATAGTGACAAGGATCTCCTCCCCGGTCTTGAAGTACGGCTTTTACCTCACCAGCTCATTGGCGTCAACTGGTACGAGTATCATGTAGGTTTTTGCGCATATAATAATTTCAGAGCGCAGGATGGTGGACCAAGAAAAAAAGTCCCCTCACAGGGGTGGTATCTTAGCGTAAGTAATTTTTGTATTCCAATCCATGCACCTTATATATTAACTTGACCCAGAGATGAAATGGGTCTTGGTCAGTTGTTTTAACTTCGTCAAAATGCATCTGTGACGAGGTACTCTGTCTCAGGCAAGACTGTCCAAATGATTGCCACAATGGCAGCCAATTTGCCCAAGGACACTGATGCCGTGAAGACTACCCTTGTCGTCGTTCCCGCTGCGCTCCTTCAACAGGCTAGTTGTCTTTCTTGATCTGTTTTGCCCACGTTGACCCCATTGCCAGTGGAAAGAGGAAATTGAGACAAAGTCGAACGACTTGTTTACCGTTCATATACATCACGGACGAGACAAACTTTCCACCCTGATGGACGTCAGATCTAAAGATGTACGTCATTCGAATCATCACAGCTTCGTAAAGTGACTGAGGTATCGTTAGGTCATCATCACCACATATCAAACCCTGAGCATGGAGCTTACCATTCCAAAAGACATCGAAGAAGGCGAAGAACTGGCATATCTCGAGGATCATGGGTAGGTAACACATTATTTACACTATGTTGACCCCTTCAGCTATCTTGCAGGGGGGTACTTGGTCGCATGAGATGGTATCGTGTAGTTTTAGACGAGGCCCAATTTATTCGAAACAGGTATGTTCAACATTATTCCATTTATTGAGTTCTTTGACACTCCCACCAGAGGAACAAATGCTAGCCGCAGTGTTACTCTTCTCCGTTCTACGTATAGGTGGATGCTTACAGGCACGCCCGTCACGAATACACTGTATGCCCAAATTTTTTTCGCAGCATTTCTTGGTTACCGAACTGCTCCCAGTGCTGATATATATGGGCTTATTCGCTTTGGGCGTTTCCGCCCTTGGAATGACTGGGAGTCATTTAAACAATATATTGTGCATTCCTTCACGTTTTGGACGTTCTGCTTCTCATCTTCATTTAGGCAAAGGTGCAGCAAGAAGATGCGCCGCTTGCGGGTGAGTAAACCGCCCATCCTGATGTAGTTCTTGGGCTCAATCACACAGCAATGCGAGCGCAGGAGATTCTGAAGCCCCTGTTGCTTCGCCGTACAAAAGAAGCTAGATTGGTAAATTGCTAATAGGATATTTCATTCCTGTATTCTCACCCACGAGTTATATAGGAAGGAAAGCTCATCCTTCAGCTGCCCCCGAAAAACATTGAGCTCGTGACTCTTGAATTCTCAGCAGACGAGCGGCAGGTACGTTGATTGGGTACTCTGGTATTTTACATACTTATATCTCGCAGTTGTATGATGATTTCGAAAAGAAAAGCCATATTCAAATCAATCGCTTTATCAAAAGAGGGACATTACTGAAGAAGTATGCGCTCAGTTATTTCTGCGTTGTATTTGCTAAATGCAGTTTCCATCTCAGTGCAACCGCTATCTTGGTACTTATTCGCATTTGCGTTCATGTGGTCATTTTTAATACATTTTACAGGCGATGATCCTCCGGCTTCGGCAGCTGTGTTGTCACCCTAACTTAATCCTGGTACGTCTTTTGTTCTTCGATCATATAGATGACTTAACACACCCCACAGTGTCATACAGAAGAGCACGACGACCCTTCCATACTCATGTCCGACGACAAGGGAAGGGAGTTTGCGCGAGCAATCCGAGTCATGGGGCCGACCTGGGTCAGCGATGTGAGTGCTGTTGGTCTACCCATGGCCAGTATTAAACTATCTGCCTACAGATCAAGAAAAAGTTTGATTTACTCTATCGTGTGACAGATAAAGGAGCTAACAATATGCCACATTCAGGTTCATGACGCGCGCGCTGGAAAGCAATCTACTCGCCTTCTCGGATGAGGAGGGCGCAGATGCAACGTGCCCTGTCTGCAAAGATCGTATGTGCTCATGTCCCGCTAATGATTAATGCTCACATGTATGCGGAAGTGTACGCCAATAACGCTGGCCGTGTCCTTACCTGTGGCCATGAGATCTGCTTTGGTATGTGAACCCTCATCATGCCATTGTTGCTGTGTTTTGATCGCGGTCCTGTATCCATAGATTGTATGCTCATACTTTCGAACTCGCCGATTGCCCACAACGGGGAATTGTAAGCTCCCGATTCCTGCTCCCTCTGTTAACCTAACAATTACCCCAGTGGTCATGGAAACGAGAAAGAAAATCTTCGTGCCGAACGCGAGCATGAAGCAGCTGCTGCAAAAGGTCACCGTCCTTGTGCGTATCCCTCTTTTCTTCGTTATGCTGTTCTCTCACTCATTTGTGCAGGCCCTACGTGCAAGAAGATGAATGACCTAAGCCAAACCAGGGTGTTCAAGTCCATTGCATTCGAGCCAGAGGAAGATGAAGTCGAGGAGGCAAATCGCGCTCGTAAGCGCGCTCGCCGGCTTGCGCCTGAGAAGCCTGGGCGCCAGAGCACAGTTTCAAGTGAAGAGGCATCTGACTCAGATTCGGAAATCGAGGTATCTGCGCCTTCACGCTTCAGGGGTGCGACGCCGGAACTCGACAGCTCCGACGACGATATGCCAGATTTCTCACAGCTATTCGCGAACGGGGGGAAACTCAAGAAGAAAGGGAAGAAGGCTGCGGGGAATAAACGGTCGCGTCAGCAGTCTGACGACGTGCGTGTACCTTTTTTTCCATTGGTGCTGAGTTTGACTATGTGGTGCGCACTACAGGACGAAGTCCTTGACTTGACTATGGGTGACGTGTCGGGCCACCTCGATGGTCCAGACGTTGAGCTCGGAAGGGGGTACGCCGTACGGTCCTCGAAGAAGCACAATGATAATGGAAAAGGAAAAGCACCCCTGAAGGACAACGAAGAGGAGCCTGCATCGCAAGGTGCAGAGAAGGCAAATGTGGAAGATTCCTGCGTCCCTTCCCGCGCACTTATCGCCATGTGGCGAAAAGGTGATTACGACCTGGAGCCGAGTACGAAGATGCTCGCCCTCATCGATTTCCTCAAGTCATGGGACGCGAGCGGGGACAAGACAATCTGCTATTCGCAGTGTTCGTACTTTAAGCAAGGACCTTACAAGCTATTGCTGACACAGAATCACACAGGGACCTCAATGCTCGACCTCATAGAAACGCTATTCTCGCGATATGGGATCCGCAGCCTGCGGTACGATGGTTCCATGGACCGGATATCGCGGGATAACGCCCTTGTGACATTCAAACGACACGATGGACCGAAGGTCATCCTCATCAGTACGAAGTGTGGTAGTGTAGGCTTGAATTTGGTCGCGGCAAATCGAATCATCAAGTAAGTCTCACAGAAATTGGATCATTTACATTACGATTGCTGACAACTATAACGGTGAATAGTTTGGATCTATCCTGGAATTATGCGTCCGAGTCACAAGCATATGACCGCGTACATCGTCTGGGACAGGAGAAAGATGTTTTTGTCAAGCGGCTTGTTGTCAAAAATACGATAGAGGAGCGGTGAGTTAACTTGTTTCTGTTGTTCGAACACTAACTCAGGTCCACTGTTTTTATTTACTTACTGACTGCCTATCTCCCTCACAACAACCTTGCAGAATGCTCCGCCTTCAGGAAGTTAAAACTGACCTTGCAAACGCAGCGCTCGGCGAGGGCACGGGAACGAAGCTACAGAAGATGAGCGTTAAGGAGATCAAGACTGTATGATATCACATTTTCCCTCGCCATGGTTGCTGATTACCTGTTTTCGTAGTTGTTTGGGATGAAAACCTAATCCGCGAGCGCGGACATGTCGACTTTCTATTACATTTCTCCCGTAAAAGTTCTCTGTGTGCCTTGATACGAGCGCAAACTGACGGCTAAACTTGTTATTTATCTCGCAGCCGTGTTCTCCTCCTTCGTTCTCGGAGACATGTCGTGTGCACTTGTACTAACACATAAATGACTCTTTTTACTAGTATACCTTATCGCAACTAAATGGTAGCATAGCACAATGCATAAAGTAGTCCATTTCTCTATCTAGATCTAGCCGATCCAACCCTCTATCGTGAAAAGACGTACATGGCCGCTCTCACTATGGTCCACGGTTTAACTACTGGTATTTTTCACACCAGAAAGGCGAAGAAGCCAAAGAACCCTGCCACAGCTCCCATTACCAATTCAGTGTCAGCATACGAGCTTGCCATTGCTGCGCCCCTAGACGTGGCGGTCATGCTCGTCGACGTGGACGTCGTCATACTAGGCCCGAATGACATGCTAGGCGGCGTTAAAGTTGGAGCGGTTAAAGTCAACGTAGATAAAGTCAACGTGGGGGGCGGAGGGAGGGTGATGCTATAGGGATTATAGTCAATCTAGTAGCTTATGACAGTTGAAGAGGGGCGAGGTACTTACGTCGGGAGTGTGATACTGCCAGTAGGTAGTGATGAGATATTGACTGAGGAGTGGGCCTGCCGCAGGCCCTGCACACCAGCAACGAACGCGAGGATGAGAGCAGAGGCAAATTTCATGATGATCATTAATGAGTACGATCGTGACAAGTTAAAGTATAAGTGCTCAAGTTCGTTGAGGCTGGCGGCGACAAAATCAGTGTGTGCACGGTGCACCAGTGCCAAAACCAGGGCTGTGTAGAGTATAAGGACACGTATTTCTTGAGTGACAGCGACCTCGCAAGGTTGCTGTTCATGCTATAAGCCAACCTTCGATGTTGAACCGATTAGTAGCCATCGGGCTGCGGAAGTTACGAGAGGGCAAAAAAAATCATTCGATGAACCGAGACTCCATGTGAGCGAGAAAGTAGTCCGATTCGTAGTACTAGGCTCGTGACCAGGCTGGCTTATACGTCAAACACTACACAATATCAAAGACGTAGTCCAGACTGGTTACGAGTCTACCGTAGTACGGCATCAGATCTAAAAACGCGAAACTGCTGTACGTCGAACGGTTTCACGTTTCAGTGGAGCCTGATCTCTTTTAATATTCCACTCACCATATCGTCGCCTTTCGAGTTGGGGCACTCCTGTAGTTCAAAAGACAACTCGTCATCACCATGCGTGACTCCGACGATCTCAGTCCAACCACTTACCCGATACACCGTATGACGGCGCTCTTTCTTCTGGACCGTCTCGACTTCTCAGTGACAATGTGGATACTGGCCATACAAATGTCTCACTTCAGTGGAAGCCGCGATATCATATGAACTTGGCGATTAGTACACCATCCAGTGGTCCATCGTTCTGTTGCGTAACTGAAGCTCGAGCCTCGGGCGACGGGAGACTCGGGAGGCACCGATCACAATGTTCAAGCTTACTAAGCACCTATTGGTCTAGACTTGCACCTGTTACGTAATGCTACTTGGACTCGCGGAAGCGTGCCAGACACTCATATCTCAATCGCAAGCTATACTAAACAAGATTTTGGATCTACTGCAGCAACCGGACGCATCAATAGGCTACGATGAGTCCCCTAGGTCCGTAATATGTTTGCGATACATAGCAAACCCGAGTCAGAACATGGCGAAAGCGAGCTGCCAGCCGTCAGCGGTTCACCCTCCATGAGGACAGGTTGATCGCCGTGCAGGACCAGCGCATGCCAAACTCTTCTGTTACTGTCATGACTCGGACCTGAATGAGTCCCGCAACTACGGTGGCAGGGGCCATCGGGACAATATTTACGCCAATGCCCATGCAATCTATCAAAGCGTGTCTGGATGCTACTACGGTACCTGCTGTACCATCAAAAGGAACTTCACGAGAAGAAGACGCCGCACAAGCTGAAGGTGAGCAAGTCGAAGAATCTTAAGGTTCGCTCAATTCCCCTAACAATGAAGCTTTGAAGGTTTGTGCAGTCCACAATGCGCCACTCGATCAAGCTGTGAATGTGGACTCTTCCTGGGACCCTACAAAAGGCTCCCATTGCCAGTGTCCGCATCCTGAATTCAAAGACTCACAAGTCATTTTGCATCCTCAGTCTTCTGCATCCTTGCTTAATTTCTAGCCACAAGACCTCACCGATTCACAAATGATCATCGGTCGTTTGCACTCAATCCCGAACTGGGAAACCGCAAGTACTTCCAGCGTGGAGTCAGATGACATACCGTCTTTGACGGACGCGGAGTGGGACAACTTGGGAGACAGGCATTGCAAGTTGAACCCTTTGTGGCCTGAGAATATCTCAGACTCGCTCCCCTCCGAACTCCAGCCGTTTCTGCTGTCACACCCAGTCCGCCCTCAGCACGTACAAGACAACCAAACCTATCTGACTCTGTTACGTCGGGATGATAAGAGAGCTCATTCCATCCGCGAAGAATCTCCCCTGTTGGGGGATGAGACGAATCACTCCATGAGCGAAGAGTCTTCCTTGTATGGGGATGAGACAAACCACTCCATGAACGAAGAGTCTTCCCTGTTTGGGGGTGAAACAAATCACTCCGTGAGCGAAGAGTCTTCCCTGTTTTGGGACGAGAAGGACCGCAGCGAAGAGTCTTCCCTTTTTGGGGACGAGAAGGACCGCAGCGAAGAGTCTTCCCTTTTTGGGGACGACGAGACAGACAACACCATGAGCGAAAAGTCCTCCCTTTTTGGGGACTCGGATGAGACGGACCACTCCACTTTTCAGATGCCCTCTAATGTCAAGCTACAGCACCCCGGGGTCCAGCCTAAGGCTCGGAAGCCCTCTAAGGTCAAGTTCCAGCCTCTCCCTGGACCGCATTATGATTGGATGCAGTCAAATCTGAGGGCCGGCCGCCCGATCACGTCGCCACCTTCGAACCTGACATATCCCTCTGCGATAAACACCGCGCTTCCGCCAAAAGCTCAATCGGTTAATGCTTCCACAGTCCTACCCCCGAGCGCATCATCGTCGTCGACGTCTAGGTATCTTGCATACATACCGAGGACGAAGAAGTAATGGACAGAGTGCTGAGAAGGAATTGAGGAATCGAAAGATGGTGTAGACAGAGATCTCAATGTTATACATATGTCGCATGAATTATGTACATTATCCATTCTTCGAGGGGTTCATACTATTACGTGTACAGTATAGCATAAATTTGAATCGAGATCGTAACTATAAAGATAAGGAGGAAGGAGTTACGATAAATACAAGTGGAATGAAATCTGGACCAGAAAGCGACGCAAGGGAGGCATGAGGCAGGAAGTCTTGAGGCAGAATTAGGAAGATTACAGTACGAGTTCGGTATACGTGAGGCTGGAGCAGCGCGCGGGTATGGATAGCTGTCGATGGCTTGATAGTTCCAGCCCTGAAAATATGGCTGTATATCGGCATACCCATAAGCAAGATTAGTGAGAGTTCAGCAACCAATGGGGCGCAGCGCACTCTCTGATTCGTGTCATACAAGAACTTGTGGCTCCTAAGATTACCTTTCAAGCAAGGCTGCACGTGTATTTCAAACGATCTATGCGTGTCAATTAGATCGAGAAGCTAACTTCGTTCCTTGCGTCTTGGTTAGTGTCACCATAAATTGCCTTGTGAGTGCCCAATGGAAATGAAGCCATGATACCAATGATATTGTCCATCGACGATTGTGATGGTGCCACGCCTGATACCCGGGAAGATGGCCTGCGCATAAGCAAGCTTTTGAGCATTCCTCTCACCGCCAGTGAGCTCGATGGTACAGGTAATTCACGCTTGCCAACCTGGCCATTAAAATAACCTGCAGCACCGAGAACAAAAATGAGTGATTGGACGAAGACTAGGAAACTGTGACCAGGATGGCTAGACTGCGTATGGTGACGAAGGTGAAAAACTTAGGTTGGGCGTTGAGAACAAGGGTCGGAGAGAAGCCCATGATGCGTCGAGTTGGACTCTCGAGGGAAATGCGGTAAGAGGGAATGGATACGAAGGCTGCAGAATTGAATTAGCCTAGGGAAACACAGAAACACAGGTTTGCGGGATTATGGGACCGCGATAGCGAGGGGTCAACGCAGATGAAGGAAGCATGTTGTCCAAAAAAAGAAAAAGCCTTGGGCGCTCAAGCGCTCATACTGCACAGCCAGTGCTGAAGCGAACACGAGGAAGACGTGCCTCTAATACTTGAACAACGAACTCCCTACTGACTTATCAAACAAAACGCCCGCCCCGTCGACCAGCTTAGAAGCACGAGAATTTAACGACAATGCCTTACCGAAAGATCAAAGTAAAGGGCAGCATCACCTACATCCTACACCTGCCCGATGGACAGCGGATCATTACCTACTCAAGGGGTAATAGCTCATTTCGAGTCTGGGACTTGGAGAGGGGCACGCAGGTCGGGGAGGAATGGGAGGACAAAGAAAGAGGAGTGTCTGCCATAGCATTGTCGCCGGGCGGCAAGACAGTAACAACCGGGAGTTTGGATGGCACAGTGAGATTGTGGAACGTCGACAAGGGCAAGGTCGTCAAAACATTGACGGGGCACACAGATGAAGTGCGTTCTGTGTGCTGGAGTTCAGACGGAGGGCGAGTGGTGAGCGGATGCGAAGATGGAACATTCAGGGTATGGGATGTCCAGAGCGGAGAAACTATCATCGGACCAATCAAGACGGGGGGATACATGTACGCAGTTTGCTACTCACCCGATGGCACAAAGATTGCTACAGGCGGTTTAAGTGAACTGAAAATCTGGGATGCCAACACAGGCGAATTGCTCACAACACTCGATGGATATTTTACGTGCACATGCCTGGCATGGACCTCGGATGGAAAAACACTTTTCGCAGGGGGAGCCAAGATCGACACAGCCACATGGACTGTTATTGACCTTGGCGAAAACATCGCCAATACGATTTCACTATCTCCCAATGAGCGCATCCTCGCAAGCACATCAATCAAGACAGTGCAACTATGGAACCTCGATATCAATCAACCCATTGGAACACCACTTCACCATGAGTACTTCATGAACTCCGCCACCTTTTCTGCAGATGGAAAGTTCTTCATCACTAGCTGTCCCGATGGCCACATTTACACATGGGACATTTCCGCTATCATCAAAGAAGCTGGCCTTCCATCAGACATTGTAAGCATAGATACATTTCATTTTCGGCGACATTGACAACGGATCTACTCCCCCAGGTTGATGCTACACCGCGACCAGCCCTAAAGATGAAAGGTGCTCGTCAAATACCTCCAGGGTTTTTTAACGATGCAATACGAGAGGCTAATGTATGTGATCTCCTTCCTTTATTCAATGTTTTGACAAATATATTGTCAGTTGCGCACTCGTCTATCTCAATCACATGGGCCACATAACAGTCCCACTCCAGCACCACGTCAACGCACCCTCAGTCCCTTTTCCTCATTCTGGCGCCGCTCCAAGTCACATGGGGCAACTGAGCGCGACACCAAGTCCCCATCCCGACCTCTCAGCTGGACTCGAAACCTAGTGTCTAGTTTACTCCGCAGACGAGATGGATCGGACATCCAGTTGCGAGAGGTCGAGGTCCCTTGTACAGCGGGAAAGCCTGTGCGTTTTTTTCTCTTCCACAGTTCTTCACCACTGACTCTTTCGCGCAGAGAAATTATCACGCAAGAAAGAAGCCAGCTACCCGACCTCCCAATACTCATACCACGCAGCAACCCAACGCAGCGACCCAGACGCCATCATCACAGCAACCACCTCCAACTGCTACTACTTCGGCACGTTCTGCTGTCGTTGAGACCTCTGAGGCAACGGGAACAACCTCACGTCCTCGCATCACCATAAATTCTGGATGGCGCGCTCGTTTCATGCTTTGGGTTTGTTGTGTGCCCATTCAAAACATAGATGGTCATTAATTTGGCTGCTCTCATTCATTTTTATTGTATCTAATTCTTCATGACTTTCCTGCCGTCATTGTATGGTATCTCTTCAGCGTGTAACATGTTCGGCATAAGGCCCGAGGTATCCAATCGTGTTATATATGCGCGTCCACAGAAGGGAACAAAGTTGATCGTGAACTTCAGACCCTTCACATCGTATGCATGTTGGGATAACATTACGATTGAGTATTTCCGTGGCGTCGTGCAAGAAACGACGAGCTTGGGCAAATTTTCTCCCTGCCCACAATACGAACATCACAAGTTACAACGTTAAGCATGCACGTGCGGACGATACCAACATGACTGTTATCGTACACGTGCTTGAACAGAAGAACCGTCATTTGATCACGAGTAGAGCCTAGGTTCTAGTCAAGGACAAGGAAACTGGCATCGGCCTCAGACAGAGTGTCGATCCACCGTCACATGAGCATCATTTAAGGCAGACTATTGACCGCCGCGAGAGCTTTCTCCCCACAAAACATCCGCCCGTTGTACTGTACAGGAAGTCTCCCAGAAATTGTCTATGTGCACCGACCAAGAGGGGTCCATAACTCCACGTGGCTGGAGAACTCCTTATCGGCAACGGACCAGTGAATACGGATAGTACGCAGCAAGGGCTTGTAGTCCGGTGGGCAGTCGAGAGTTGAAGATATTCCCCTCATATTATGGTGAGCCACGCCGCGAGTCTCATGTGGCGTACATACAAGTAGGGCCCGAGTGTTTCGTGAGACGAACAATCCGGAGCCTCAGCACGTTCCCCGGCCATTGAGTATAAACGTGGTCCAATTGAATTTCTTGATCGTCTGAGCGTTCGTCACAGCGAGCAGCCAGAGAAAGCGGTTTCGATAATGGGTGAGTTCAATCGTTGCAAGACAACTCGATGTGCGCTTGAGGGAACAGGGGAAGGAGCAATTATAACGCCTCTGTTTCGGCATCAAAATAACCACCAATGTTCAGGTGCAGACGCTCCTACAAGTATGAATGCTTCAGAGGGATTCAGAATGACAGAATCCTTTCGAGCCTCCATCAAACTAGAAGACGCCACGAATCCGATTTGCAAGTCGTGCGAAGGTTGGCGAGCTTGGCTTGGGAGAAGGAGAAATCCAAGACGGCCATGTCGAAAACTGAGGAAATGAGCATCATTGCTAATACTTTAATCCCCCAGTTCCGGCATTTGTAAACTCGAGCCCAACATTATAACTACAAAGCAAGAGTACGATGGACATGCCAGACGCCGTATCAAAGATCCGG
>MU179313.1:11708-33380 GCA_016767475.1 Suillus weaverae
GTCCAATGATGATGCCATTAAACTGCTACTTGCATTTCATTGACCTCCATCTCAGATTGACGCATAGTCACCAGACTGGTTACGAGTCTAGCGGAAGCCTTGGTCCTCTCCTTTACGTTCACGTGTGTCAACTTTGGGCGCAACTTGGCTCTCACCTAAAGTTCTGGACGGGTTAAGTAAAATTGCTACTAGCTGTGGGCTTTGCATTTAGTCATCAGCTTCCACGAATTGCTTCCATGGAGTCCAATTATCTCACTGAATGGGCTGCAGGCCGAGTCCGAATCTCCTTTATATGCATTTAAGCCTTACAATTGGGTATGTCACGTACATTTAAAGTTAGCTTCCGTGAAGCTTCCGTCACTAACCTAATCGCGGAATGCGCTCGGGGACGCCTCGACCCTTCAAGCCAAGGCTGAGCCAAAGCGTTCAATGATTGGCTCCTATGAATGAAATGAGAAGCTAATTTAAACCATTATTACTGAGCTATCAGTCTCACATCCTGTCTTTCTCGCTTCCACCATGACTAGGCTTCAGGTTGAGGAGACAAGGCCTCTTTTGCAGCAATCAGAGCGGCAGATAACCAGGACGCCTCTGCCCTGGAATCAATTCTGGATTATATTGTTCTTGCAGCTTTCGGACCCTCTTGCCATGCAGACCCTTTCCCCGTTCATCCCCCAAGTAAGCGTGTTCCTTCTGTATGGGCTCGAGTCTGACCACAATTTAAATATTGTCAAGCTCGTCAGAGACATCGGAGTGACACACGGAGATGAATCCCAGGTTGGACACTATGTCGGTATCCTGGTGAGTATGCGTTCGTTTTTCGTCTGTCCCTTGTCCCTTTCTGATACCATCCCGAGCAATCATCGTATTATACGGCTCAAGCACTGACCGTTCTACATTGGAGTCAACTGTCTGATCACATTGGACGTAAGCCTTTGATACTGACTGCTTTATTCGCAATAGCGGTTTCGATGTTCTCCTTTGGACTGTCGAGGACTTTTGTCGGTCTGGTGGTGAGGTTCGTAATCAGTCACAATGTCTGCCAGTCACCGATATCTTGACCAGCCGTGTCATTTGCGGGGCATTCAATGGAAGCAACGGTGTCGTTAAAAGCATAGTGATGGATATCACAGACGCAACCAATTTGCCGAAAGCATACGATTATATGCCGCTTCCGTGGATGATTGGGAATGTGTTCGGGTAGGATATACTTACAATATGTCTGCTTGGTCTCAAACTGATATTTGACGATGTTCTAGACCACTCGTTGGGGGATCGCTCTCCCGACCAGCAGACAGATTCCCTGAAATATTTGGGCGATCAGAACTTCTGAAAACCTACCCATACCTCCTGCCATGCGCTGTTTCAGCTATCTTTACCTCGGTGGCTTGGCTAGTTACGTATTTCCGTTTCAGAGAGGTGAGCGTCATTTGAAACCCATTAGGATCACACTAATTGCGGTCACGAGAGCGTTTCTATAAGCACACCGCTTTGGAAGTTCATTAAAGGATGGTTCTTGCCACAGTCGTACACAAAGCCTTCCACGCATCTTGAATCAAGCTATGCTAGGCTCTCCGATGCTTGGGAAGCAAACGTCGAAGAGGTCACATCAAAGCCTCTTCCGCTGCGCGCCGTGCTAACTCCAAAAGTACTGGTAATGGCAGCAAATTGTTCCACTATGGCTCTCTTGCATATCGCACTTACCTCGATCTTACCTGTTTTCTATGCGACGCCGATTGAACTCGGCGGTCTTTCCCTTGACCCTCCCCGCATTGGAGCTATCCTTGCGGTATCAGGTCTTGCCAATGGCACATCCCAACTATTTTTTTTCTCGCCTTTACATGATCGCTTCGGTGCAGGAGTCATCCATACTGTCGGTGTTTGCGCCGGTATACCTATTGTCATTTTATTCCCCGCGATCAACGCGCTCGCACGAATCCATGGCATGAGTTTGGCGGTGTGGTTGTCTGTTGGCGTTCAACTCGCGCTGATGCCTAGCTTGGTCATGTGCTACTGTACGTCAACCTAGCACTTACTGTTCTACTTGACCGAGACAGACCTTTAGCCTGCATGGCACTGTATGTCAGCGCAGCTGCTCCTAATCGCGCCTCGTTTGGAACGACCAATGGCATCGCCCAGCTGCTCATTGCGGGAGGAAGGATCATTGGCCCAGCATTGGCAGCCTCAATCTTTTCGTATTCGATGCAGGAAGGTCACCATGCTTGGCTGGTATACTACTTCTTGATGGCAATTGCATTTCTCGCCGTAGGTACTTCTCTACTGCTGCCTCGCAATCCAAGTCTATGGGGAGACCGTTAATTAGCAGTATGTCTACTATGAGCAACCTGTGTCGTTTCACCACTGGGATTTCTACTACTAGTATGGTACTCCTTCGTTGCATATGTCAATGATTTAGTAGCCATCGCGGCACTCTATCTTCCATCTCCCATGACATATCCTAACATGAACTTGACTTTATATCGACTCAGCTGGGGACTACTTAGCATGCAAGAAAACTTGTCACTTGGGATTGGCCATACCAGCGTTTAATTACGAGTGGTCGAAGGCAAGTTACAACCCCCATGGAATTAAGGCTGTCGTGGGAGTTCTCATTTGTAAATGGGGACAAAGGGGCAAACAAGGGGTGCGTGCTGCCTGTTCTATTACATACGTTCTGGATAGCGAATGATATCTCAAGGTTCGAATGGACTCCTTCAACGGCCAGGCCTACCATGTCCCACCAGTCTCACCAAGTGGATGAAGAGACACCTCTATTACAGCCTGAGGAACAACATAAAATCAAAACACCATTACCTTGGCGCCAACTTTCCATTATATTGTTCTTGCAACTCACTGAACCTGTAACTGCTCAGGCAATTGCTCCGTTTGCACCTCAGGTACTAAACTCAGCCTGAGTTCGTATTTTACGAGTTTCTGATGAGCCTTGCCTCGTTTCTCAGCTGATCAGAGATGTTGGAGTGACACACGGCGATGAATCAAGGGTAGGATACTTCGTTGGTATCATGGTGAGTGCCTAGTGTTCGCTATAAATTGTTGTTTCTGATACCTCCAAGTACTCCGTGTTCTACGTAGCTCAAGCCCTTACAACCCTTCAGTGGAACCGCATTTCTGATCATATTGGCCGAAAGCCTGTCATTTTGATTGGTCTATCTGGTATATCGGCTTCCATGTTCTTATTTGGACTTTCAAAGACCTTCGGGGGCTTGATACTGAGGTTCGGGCATCATTTCTTATTGAAAATATGATGGGTTCAATGGTTTTTTCTTAGTCGTGCACTGTGTGGAGCGCTGAACGGCAACAGTGGTGTCATCAAGAGTATGATGATAGATGTTACAGATTCAAGCAACATGGCTCAGGCATTCGGTTTTCTTCCTCTTCCATGGATGACCGGGAATATGCTCGGGTAGGGTCCTACACGTTCTTTTGTCTGCCCGTTCTTACGTTGAATGATCGGTTAGACCTCTCATTGGCGGGTCTTTGTCCCATCCGGCGGATCGTTTTCCCAGGCTGTTTGGGCAGTCAACATTTCTGAAGACACATCCTTATTTCTTGGCTTGCGCTGGTCCAGCATTGTTTACCGCATTGGCATGGTTGGTTACGTATATTCTCTTGCAGGAGGTAAAGTAGTGGTCCACTCGTTTCGTTGATCCATCTCATCTATGTTTAGACTGTGCCAACGACGACATCCTTATGGAGTCTGATTCGGAACAGATGTCGGACCATTCTTACGTTCGAACACACCAAGCCACCTAGATTAAATTCCGATACTGTTCAAGGTCTTCCCGACGATTCTAAGCCCCTGCCTCTGAGCGCATTAATGACTCCGCATGTTCTTATTGCAACGTTGAGTTACGCGACACTGGCTCTCTTTGACATCGCTCTGCGTTCCCTAATACCCGTGTTTTATGCTACGCCAGTGAACATGGGTGGACTTGGACTTGACCCTCCACGGATTGGCAATATTCTTGCAGTGTTCGGTATTGCCAATGGTTTATTCCAGGTGTTTTTCTTTGCTCGGCTGCATGACCGGTTTGGCACAAAAGTGGTATTTACCTGCGGAGTCGCGTCCGGCGTACCGACCATCATCGCATTCCCGATAATCAACACGTTGAGTCGGACGTACGGGATTGGCGCTACAGTCTGGTTTGCTGTCGGCCTTCAGCTCACAATATCCATCGCTCTCAATATGTGTTACTGTTCGTTTCTTATGTCCTGTTTCGCGGTCATCACTGATCAATCCATGATAGCTTGCGGGGCGATGTATATAGCAGCTGCTTCTCCCAATCGTGCATCATTGGGCGCCACTAATGGCCTTGCTCAGACAGTCGCTGCGTTTGTACGCATCATTGGACCTGCATCGGTGATGTCGATGTTTTCATTTTCCGTGAGGGAACCCTCTCATGCGTGGGCGGTTTACTATTTCATGATGGTGCTGGCACTCCTTGCGATTTCTGTCTCTTTCTTACTGCCCCGTCAAATGTGGAAGTGCGGTAACTAGCTTTTGTCTCAGTTGTTAGCAGCGGTACATGATGCTTGTATCCTTGTAAGCAATAATACACGCCATAACCTCTGGCTGATCTTAGCTTGCGACGGCTGGCATTCGTGCACCCTTGATCGACTTCCCAAATCATATCCCCTTGTTTGGTGTGTCTCAATTCCATGCATATCTGACCTTACTACTGATATTAGTGAGGTCAAATAAATGTTATTCTCGCAGAATTTTTGGAAAGTGACGTCAGTTGTCAAGCTTTCAAGGCTATTATTGTCTACGTGCCTCAGCACAATCACACATTCTTTCACCGGCACCGGTGGCTGTCGGCCACGCACGTCAGGCTATCACAAGGGATCGTGGAGGTGACAAAGAAAGTTTGAGCTGTCCACGGTTCTATTGTGCTTGGGAGATCTGAAGTTCCTCCGGATACACTGAGTAATTCCACGATGGCGCTAAGTAGAGCCTTACTCGGAGCTCTAGAGAGTCAGACTAGAGTTGAGGCGTCACGTCGTAGAGATGATGGTGCGTGTTCTCCCTAAAAGTTGACTTACGAAGCAGATTAGCCTGGTTAGGCCCAGGGATGATAGTACCGCACCAATCGCCGTACCAAGAGTGTCGCATCAGACGTTGCGCCCCGACGTGAGACTGTTCCCAGGAAGTACAAGGGCTTTTTGCGGAGCCAATCTCAGCTGCAGGGTCCGATGACGTACTGTGTCAGAAGGTGTGTCAAAGCTTTGTTACGGGCGCCTGATAGCTCATTCATTCCACGTTGTGAAGTGATGCCGCCGAAAATATGACTGCAGAGGAAAGTTGCAACTTGGCTCCAAGGGATGATCACTTAATGTATGTGATGTCAGATCCACACTCGATCTACCAGTGCTGCATCATGATCAATCATATCTGTCACAGATTGTCAATCCTTTGAAGCCACTTTGACATTTCTCGCTGATTGCGGCCGAGAACTCTCGGTTTGGGAGTGTAGCCAAGTCCAGCATGCGTAACGTCGATCAAGTTCCATTAATATTGCGCGAAAGGGCTTTGAATCAAGTTCTTCCATCACGAAATGTCATTGATCACCTGATCACTTCATTCACATGTTGGATGAGTCCGTAGTCATGGTGAACGCCAGTATTAGACTGTTAGCGACCCAGTTTTCCTTTCCCCAGGGTTGCTGGATCGAACTTGCACCGCTGCAACAACCAGCATACTCTTCTAGCTCATCGTTGGCGCTGGCGGCCACACTCTTTTCATCCCCACACTCTTTTTCGACATCTCGAGCTCTATCAGTGTAATTTAAAAAAAATTGTACTGACTACATATCCACAGGATGCAACGCCTCTCTGTCCAACATCGCGCGATTCTCAACAGGGCGCTCGCCGAGCGTGATCCCTCTCATAAGGTCTTACCCATCCCGGTACCATCTGTCCCAATACTTTCTCCCTTGGTGACCCCTCTTGTCGGTGGAAGTAACGGTGGGGCCTCTCCAGCAGCAAGTCCGTTACCGGCCAGCCCGTCACCAGCAAATCCGTCACCATCCCCCACCACCACCCCAAGCGGAGGCGGCACCGGTAGTGGAACGGGAAGTGGGACTGGCAGTGGCAGTGATGGTGGGACTGGATCTGGATCTGGTAGTGGGACTGGGGCTGGGGCTGGAGCTGGAGCTGGAAACGGGGGTGGGAGTGGAAGTGGAGGCGGCAATGCTAATGGGAGCAGCCCCAGTGGAAGTAGCATGACAGCGACCACCACGCCTGCATCGTCACTTGCAGCATCCCAAAGCTCTCCTTTGTCACCTCCACAAGGTACACCACCCATTGCTAGCAATGGTACTGGCACTCAGCTCGATTCTAACGCAGGGCCGCCCATGAACGTCCAAGGCACTCCGGTAGTTCAGTCTTCACCTTTGACGGGCAATCCCAAAACGTCTCAGTCCACAGGTGCGCCAGCCGCCGGTCTTCAAGGCTCGAGTACATCCAGTGGTTTAGGAAGCTCCCCGAGTGACGCTACTCCCACTCTTGTCACTGGAGCCGCGACTGCTTCGCACCAGCTGTCCTCAGGCGCAATTGGAGGAATCGTTGTCGTATGCCTTCTATTCCTGATCGGTTTCATTGTCCTCTTCGTAAGGCGTCGCTCCATTGCTCGCCGTCTTGAGCGCCGCAAACAATGGTGGTCCGGCGGAAATACTGCGTCGGGTAGTTTTTCTATCGTAGGAGGCGGTGTGCAAGACTCTCAGAATGGGGGGCCACCTATCTTGAACAGGGCCAGTGCTCGTAGCAGCTTTGCTACCAATTTTGATCAAGGACTCATGTTCCGCATTGATTCCCCAACGTCATCCCCAAACGGTGGTCTCGCCGCATTCGGGACCATTCCTGAGTTCCCTCCCATGGCCGAAGTGCGCGAGCGCACCTCGCTTTTATTCCCTTCTGCTGGTGCTGTTGCTCGTAGGGAGTCCATGAACAGCATGATGAGTAACGGCAGCGACCCCGACACTCAGTACCTCGTTGTAGGGAATGATTTCAATCTTCCCGGACCATCTAGTCCCATGTCTGTCCGTCCGTTCTCTCCGTCAGAATCCTTCGCGTTCCCCAAGCCACCCCTATGCCCCAATGAGGGGAAGCGTACTTCGTCCGTTTCTGTTATTAGTGGTCACGGCCTCGTTTCCCCTTCGTCATCTGCTGCTACTCTCGTCCAGATTCACTCTCCTCCACTCATATTCAATTCTGATTTACTGCCCTCCGCTCCCGCTGCCTCTTACCTGCTACCACCACCCAGCGCTTCGTTGACGGCTATTCCTGACACATCCTCCAACCCCTTTTCTGACCCTGCACAACCTGAATTCGAGACCATCCGTCGTCCATTTGCCCCTTCCCTAGACGATGAAGTCTCCGTCGCCCCAGGCGATCAAGTCCTCGTTATGAAAGTATTCGACGACGGCTGGGCGTTCATCGAGAAACAGTGCGGATTCTTGAATCATAACGAGAAGGGTCTCATTCCCGTGGACTGCTTGCGCGAAGCCGGCCAGGCCCTCCCAGCATTCCTAGCTCAAAAGCGGGTGAGCAGCTATGGAGCTGATACCAATCAACTTGCCCAGACGTTGGCGGGTAGCTTCCATGCACCTTGAATGACAAACACTTAATTGGTAAGGTTTTCTCCTCTTTACTAAGGCCCTCGTTAATTTCGTTGTCTTTCTCGGTGATACCAGCATCATTGAAGAATTACGATATCCATCATTGATCGTATGCCAATCTCGAGTTTCTTGCATTGCTAGAAGGATCTACACGTTCTATCTCGGTCACCTGATTCCTTATCCTGTTCTTTCTGCTCCTCCACGGTTTCATATAATCGTTGCCTATACCACTTCTTTCATTTAGTTTATTGTTTATTTTTGCATCTGTTGGATAGCTAACTTGGCCCTTCTGTACTGACATCCCTTTCCTGGAGACATTCATGTTGCACTATATCGCACATGCCGAACCCTCCACACTTTAGATACCTTGTTGTTGCTGCTCTCTGTTAACCTGGATTTTGCTGTCGGACCCTTCCTTCATGACCAGTCTCTTGGTTTACACGCTTCTGCAGTGCTTCAACAGCTTTAAGAGTTCGAATATCTAGACATCCTGTCCAGATGTGATTTGCTGTGCGCGATCAATGACTACTAAACGTAACAGTACGGTGTTGTAATCCACATACTAATGTCAGTATGATCCAACTCCACACATTGAGTACGAATGAAATCAAACTGATCCGCATGATACGGCTGAACCCTCTCCGTTAATCCATCAACCAATTCGTTTCTAGTATACGTCTGCCACTGGGCAGCAGCACCCTCATAATTAGGGTTGCCCGTCCACGCAAAGACGTCCAGCGCTTGATGGTTTCTGCGTCACGGACACTTGAAAGTCAGAAAGCAGTTGATAGAGATTGTCAGTCTCTGCTGTCGCGAACACAAGTAGAGTTTTTCTGCGTGGCGAACTTGGCTGGAGCAAGTTGCCGGGTTGGCAGTTATGGTGGTCGGCACGTTTCGGCTGGTGGTGCTAGCCGAGAGAGAAGCTAGGTTTGTATCGAGGCAGTGGACGAACCAGTCCGTAAGGAGCTGCCCCAGTTGTAGCACAGCGCCGGAAATGCCGTCTGAGGACAGTGCTATGTCGTAATGGTAGAGCTCGGTCTGGTTCAAGACTCGCTGGATTTGCGTCTCGTTGAAGTAGTTAGGGAGCTCAGATACGCAGGAAGACGGGGGCGAGGGTGGTTGCAACTTGGGAGGAAGTAACAATACTAGATGATATGTAAGCGCGTGCATGTGCCATCCACGATGAGGCTGTTAGCGAGGACATTTATGATGTAGTCCCCGTCGACAACTGAAGTCAGACGGCTACGTCGGTTTCTTCATGATGCACTCACCGAAGAGGCCTTCCGTATATTTCAGATTGGTTCCGAGGAGATATAGTCATATAGCCACCAGCTGACTCGCCGTAAATGAGCAACTTAGGGGGTTGGTAAAACGGTGGGGAACTTACGAGATGAAACAGCATGCTTCTCCGCCGAAGGCCTCAATGTTGCCTTGCATCAATTGCAGACCTAGCACAGGGCAACATTGGATGCATTGAACCTGAATAGCTAATTAGATCACGATGCGATGCAAACAAATCCCGGGTACAAAATACTAGCCCAGAGTAGTAAGCCTATAATTTATGGTAACGAGAACGACTCCTCCGTATGAGATCAAGTGCGTCCCATCAAAAATATAAAACTTGGTCGATCATCACGTGTAGAACAATCAAGTTTGACGTTCGACACAGAAAGTCAGACGTATCCACCCGCTGACATGTTGTAGGGGAATGGCCAACTGTCACTGAAGCGACGAAATGGTCAACACAATCAGCAGTAACCCAAAGAGTCAACTCACTGAACTTTGAAGAACATAACGGGAAGTTTTTGGGGTACGATCTCCTGCTTGTCCACCAATTTTCCTATGTCCATTGTCAACGTTCGGTGGCTAATGGCTACTGATTAGCTGCAAGAATGTAGGGATGGCATAAGCATTCTTGCCCGAGCACAGCGAGGACCATATTTCAGGGCATCCCGCACGGTGTCTCTCGAGACTCACAGAGCAGTAGGCTGCTTGAAGCGACCTGCACTCGTAGTAGATTCTGCGAACTTGCCCAGGAACCGAAACGAAAACTTTGCGCGAAAACCACGCAGTACACCTGCAGAAGGTCATGCAATGTGACGTTTGAATGTGCTAGTTGAGCAGAGCCTCAGCAGCATTCGTGAATAAAGCAGGGGTATCGACTGGATAGATCAGGAGACGTATCCATGTCGTATGTGTGACTGGTGCCAACGGCAAACACTGTGCAGCCACCCGGATTTGAACTCAGTGTTGGCGATATCAAATGATAGATGCTCGTTACCACATCCAGCAATTCAGATGTTTTGGTTCAAATCAACTTGAAGAGCAGTACCGAGCCTCTCAGACGTTAGTGCAGCAGTCAGGTTTTCTGTTGTAAGGCGAGTAGAAATCAGTGCTGGTAGAAGTAATTCCTATAATTCACCGCATGAGTGGGGTGTCTCCTTGCAAGTCACTGAACTCCTCAGGAAAAGAGCGCTGGCTCGATTCGTGTTCGATGGGTCGATGTCATTGTTTGAAACGATGACAATGTTGGTATTGAGAGATCGGCCGGCAGAATAGAGACAAAGGGCGAGAAATGTGAAAAGACTAGCCAACGACCGAAGTCTAGAGACAACAAATATTGTCTTTGACGAGGCTACAAGCTCAAGAACATCCCTTCCGACCATCGCTAGCACAGCCCTGGTGTCCCATTGGCAAGTTTCTATGATTTGTCGCACCTCTGGTCGATGTCATTACTTGCTGGTACGTAGTACGTATAGTCGTTTTTTTTGGAATATGATGCGGAACCGGAACATGCCGTTGTTGATGAGAATGTCAATACAGTAGCACGGAGTTTGAAGTTGTTGAATCGAATACTTTTTCCTGAAATGGCCAGGCTCATCGGTCAGAGAGGCAGCCTACAACCCAAGGTCCAGGCTACCGTGGTATCGACCTGGTGGCGATTTGTCCAGATTCATAGGTACCTTCAAGCTATCAGTTGTCCGATCATTGCATGCAATTGTGGAGAAAGGCGGTCCCCTTCGTTTTCCAGTTTCAACTCCGGCATTATCAAATGGGTGTGTGCACTGTGTTAAGTATTACTAGCAATCCATGAGAAATGGCTTGCGGCATACCACTAGTGGTACTAGATGATGCAGCACTCCACTTTGACGTGCAACGTTTTATATTCTACGGCTGACTTATGTTAGCCGTTCTGGGTGCTCTACTCAGTAAGTTTGTCACTGGTGAGTTGCTGGTACCGTCAGTCAGAATTACTATGCGGAACTAAAAGATGACCAGCATGACCTCAGGCTCCACTTGTGACACGAGGCATAATCGAATCTACGTGTCCCTGCACGCTGTGATGCCGCATAGAGCGGTGGGTCTGGGGCTACTGAAAAACTTTGAAGCGTAGGGCCTAGTTGTGGAGTACTGCCGTAGATTCGTTTCGGCATGAGCTCGTTTCTATTTCGAGCCTTCTCGTCGAAGGCAATTGAATCTCAAAGAATGAGCGGTCCGTGGGGCGCCTAATTCCAAACCCCCATTCACTTCGTGAAGCCCGCGGATAAAAGTTACGCCACTCTCACTCATGTGACATTACTTGAAGTTCGCTTCTGTTTTTTTTACTAGCGAGATCGTCGAGCTCTGCATAGGCTAGCTGAGGTCTCCGAAGCTGCTGTCACAAAAATGTATACTACTGCAAACAAGTCCAGGCCTTGGTGATAATGCTCTTTTTCAAAGCGAACGCGAGCGCTCAGCGGACTGTGCCGAGTTTTAAATCCAAGCAAATCTTCCGCTCCATCGCGACGTTAAAGTTAGGTTAACCCGTCCGTTTCGCACTCCACTATTTATTTCAATGCGGCTTCACAGTTCTTGTGGAGTTGCTACCTGGAAAACGCCACTAATCCTTCTCATGCTCACTTGAATGAAGACTGGTGCTCTTCGAAAATCCTGTCAAACCTATCTCAAGCCTAGACTCGCAACTTTCTCACTCTTTGCTTGCCTCACACACAGCAACCTCAATAGTCCTGCTCTGACTTTAAAAGTTACATCATGGGGGATGCATCCGAGGCACTGCGCGAGTACTCTCGCAATATTGCTGCCCACACTTTGAGGCAGCTCATACAATGGCGAGCTTCGCTGGAACGTCTGTCAAAGGAATACGAGCGGGAGAGTGTGCAGCACAGCGTCGACAAGCATGATCCTGAAGGTAACCGGTTGATTCTTTTCTCCGAGTGTACGGGGCTGAAATTATATCTCAGAACATGCTTGACTCCCACAAATAGATTGATTTTGTGCATAGAATGATATTTTGGTGTGCAACACCCGCGCCATCTACGCGTATGTGCCCTACCAATACCGCCGGCATTTCCAGCAGCTCGTAGACCGAATCTTGCATTAAGCGCATGTCGGGCGGGATAACGATAACGCTGCTTTTCATTTTATCTTCCTACCCTCGAGCCAAATACGTCACAGAGCTGTATATAACATTCCCCTTTGTCATTTTGTATCATTTAGTTGTCACATTGTAGTGGGGGACTCCGGGGGTAGGAGCAATACCGTAGCTTAGTCAGCCACGGAGTGTCAAGTTCGGGCTTTGTCGTAACATAGTACTCTCCACCACTTCTTGCCTTGCTCGCGACACACACAGGTACACAGTCGCGGATACACTGCCGCTCCAACATAATTCAATATACTACCTAAAGTACTGTGACAGAGCAAATAGCAAAGCCCTTTGTTCGTGCTATTCTTAGCAGATGTCGAATACTGGTGGTGGTTCTAACCGAGAGGTCTTTCGATCTCGGGGCCATGTGTTCTAGCAGGACGCTCATGTTGTCACCGACTATTCCGATAAGGCATTCGTACAATGCCGTACGCGGTGCGTCCCTCTCCTTTACTTGTTGCTTCCATCATGGCCGTCCCCCGTTCTTCAACAAATTAGCAGCACGAAAAGTAGAACTTTGTATGCGATCAAGTACGGCTTGACGCGATCACAATGCTTGAACTTTGAACCTTGAGGTGCCAGCTGATGGCCCGAGGCTGATGCGCAATTGATATCGGTGGCACGTTGCAGATTCCTTCGCGGGAGACTGTGACCGTCGGCTCCTCTGACTTGGTTCTTACGGATCCCCAAATTATTGCAGCCTGGGTGATTATCAGAGCGCTGGCTTAACTCTGCACTCGGCCTTAGACACCTCGTCTTCAAGTTGGGTGTCGCGAGGCTCCAGCTTTAGGTGCTTGCCAATGGGAACCGTCGCCTTAAATTTGTTTACATCTCGATTATTCATCCTCCGCGGCCGTCATCTATGTGCTTGTAGTACAGATACAACAGTACGTACTGCAGCGAAGGATACACGAGTATCTAATACCCAAAAAAAAAGATCAAGAAGATACAGGGGTTCAGGAGAGAAGTGAGATACGCTATTAAATAGACATGACCAGATATCCGTGCCTTCGATGATGGTAGTTCTAGGAAAGGGTGTCAGGTTGACGTGGAATGGGTAGCAGTGGACGCACCTGCCGTAGATTGAGGCATGTTAAGATCGCGAGTTTGAAGTATTTCCTTGTGACTTCTTCGCTGCATCTTCAATCTTGTCAGTTTTGTCATGCGGTTTACTTTATCACACCTACCTGCTCGCGCCTTCTCCTCTTGCTCCTTCGCCTTGCGTTCCAGCGAGGCGCGCCATTGTACAAGCTGCTCCAGCGTGTACGCAGTCATGCCCTCTGAATATTGGGACAGCACGGCATCAGTATTGGATTCTTGTGGCATGATTGTGAGGGTGATTCGAGTAGAGAAATTGAGCTCAATATGTTGCTTATTTCTGCATGTCGAAGATGGCTTTTATACCTCATCGTGGGCCGTGAGACTGCTGCTGAGAGCCCCAGGGTTGTTGTGGATTGCAGCTGTAGACCGGTCGAGTGTTCGGATGCTCGGCACCCCATGACAGTAAAAAATAATGTCGTACACAGGCCCTTTCTTCATGAACACATCAAAATCAAAAAGGCTGTCCTAGTGCCTGGTGCCTCATGTTTTAGGTATAGCGATAGGCTTGTTAGTAGTTTAAGGAATGCTGGTGAGACAATATTAATCACTTCGTGTCTGTGAGAGTATCGTAGGTTTGCACCGATACCGTTCTTCTCGTGAGACGTGGCGGATTCATGAAACATCATAGCTCAGTAGGCACATGGCTTACTCGAGTACTTGCCTATGATCTTCAGGCTAGCTCATCGATGTCTTCTACCTGCAAGTACCTGTGGCGTCGGAAATTGACTGTCAGGCAAGGTCCTGGTGTGATATCTGAGCGCTCGGCTGAGATACTATCCGTTCATTTAAAAGTAATAAGGGGCCGAGAAAATCATTTGAAGAGTCAGAATGCGTACCTTGGCTATATATGTAACAATGGCCTCGATTCTCTTCGACGCACCTAAGACTAACTATGACCGTCGGTTCAGTCTAGGGATCAGGTACCTGACACAGCAAGGACTTAATTTAGAAGTCAAATAGGCGCACATGTCTTACGACGTGCAAAAATCCGGAGGCGGGACAAGACCGGGTCCCTTGAAGATACGTGCTGATAGTCACACTTGAAGTGATACCTCGGTTCCTTTCCTTAGGAACTTGCGCATGGAGTAAGAGTTAGGGTCAGGCGGTTCCCTTTGGCAGCGGACATCACGTCCTGTGTTAGTCCCTGGTACCTTCGCACTCCTCGTGGTGCACACTGGGAGTAGTTTCACGGAGGCGTCTTTGCGTACCGCCTCAGATCTCTTACCCGAACGTTCTGTCTTTCATCAAATGGTCCTCGACAGACTAATCATGTATGGCTTGCGGAAGAGCCCAAGGCCTGACTAACAGTACGTCTTCCTGTCCATATGGCAAGAATGCCTATACCTGAAGGAAGTTGAGTGTTGAATAAAAGTTGAAAGTGTACGTCACGTCAGGGGACTGATTGCCAAGTTGATACTTATCTGTGAGCTGTGCAACATGTCCGTGTAATGATATTGAACCTAGCGCGCAGCCACATCGGATGGGGAGTTTCACTCTGACCCTACGGGCGCCCGCTTTGTATTGCGCATACCGAGCACATGGTGGTTGTCCTGCCACGTAGATCAAGGGTCCCTGTGCAGGCCCATTGAACCAGGTAAAGCTTGAGAATTCATCGTAAATAGATGTCACAAACGCAGAGCCTCGCAAAGCACGGTAGTAGGATATCGAATGATTTGGGAAGAGTCGCGTCTTTAGGATGGGCATTGCCAATCGAGGTTGTTGTGGATTGTTTGTGGCATGACATTGACAGGCTTAGCCTCAAGTTTCAACTTAGCCCCGACCTGAACTATGTATCAAAGTTTGTAGATAATCGAAGACTCTAAACTACTATTAGTATACGTGCACCGTGGTTGTGGTATCGGCGTGTCCTGACAGTTGTTTGCACGGTCCGACATCAGTGAATTGATGAATCTTGAGATTGTAGCGTGGGAACTGTAGAATAATATAATTTAGCCAAATTCAAACTCCACACTTCCGAATCCCCCACATCGGGGATGATTTGATTTGATGACATGACACTGCATCACTACATATCGCCTCCCGGACCCACCAGCTCGAATTCTGACCATTGCCATGAAAGCACATATGGGGTTTGGGAAGAATTGGTATTGTCGGATTAATGTTAAGGTGGCCTTGTTCCGGAGCCAGCAGTGATTTATTTTTCAGGAGCTGGCCAGTACCCCAGCCTAACCTTCTCAAGTCTTCGTCCTTACTGTCGTGTTGGAGGGTACTCAGTGATTCGACTCTTCCATCAGTGTTTGCGCATTCCCCTCTTAAAGTTAGAGTGACCTAGATATTGAATTTTCGCTCTTATTCTAGCCCACTCAACACCATGATGCTGGAAACCCTCATCACGATTTCCAACTATGCCGCTGGTGTCATCGCAGTCGTGGCGGTCCTCACCGCGTTATACCGGAAATCCTCATTAGCCTCAGGTAGGAACGACATTCCGCTCCCACCTGGACCTCCCGCCCGTTGGTTCTGGAGCAATGCTTTACCGGCTGTCAAGTAAGTGTTGACGGCGTTCAAATCAAATCCAAGATATTAGAGGCTGATGAAGATCGTCCACTCAGCATTGCCCATGCGCTGACTGACTTGGTTCGAGAGTACGGCCCGATCGTGTCGTTGCGACAAGGTAGCCAAGTAATAGTTGTCATCGGCAGCGTTGAGGTAAACCATCCATGCCATAAGCTCCCTCCGACAACTTGAATGATCCGACATCGACCACTTTATTACCAGGCAGCCGCGGACATCATGGAGAAAGAAGGTGGATCGCTGGTAGATCGACCTCGGTCCATCGCTGCCGGTGAGATGCTCTCAAAGGGAATGCGTATTCTCATGGCTCGTTCCGGAGATCGCTTCCGGCGCCTCCGAAAAGCAGTACATACCCATCTACAGCCAAAGGTGGCAGAGGCTTACCAAGACATGCAACGCGAGAACGCAATGATTTTCATATTGGATATGCTAAATGATCCAAAGAACCACCAGAAGCACGCACAGCGGTGCGTCTTACCGTGACTTTTTATGATCTTTTCATAGATATGTACCTCAAGGTATGCAGCATCAGTCATTCTTCGGGTGACTTATGGGAAGTCGGTGCCCACTGCCAACACCGATCCAGAAGTTGTCCGTATCCACAGAGTCATGGAGCATTTTCAGGTCGTGATGCGCCCAGGAGCTTATCTCGTCGATCGTGTGCCTCTTTTGCGCTACTGGCCTGGTTACGGAAAACAACTTGATGAATGGCATCATGAAGAGCTAGAGCTATACAGGCATCAGCTACGGCGCGTCGAGAGTGAAGTGGTAAGTGGCTTTCTGCTTCGATAAATGTATGTCATTTATATATTTTCCAATCAGGATCAAAACAAAGCTGGCCCCTCTTTCACCAAGACACTATTGGAGAGCGCCAAAGAACACCAACTCTCTACAGACGAGATGTCCTATCTCGCTGGATCGCTCTTTGGAGCGGGATCTGATACGGCAAGCCATGCAACTGATTTATCTCCGCGAAGTTACTCATTTGTAATTCAGACCGCTGTTGCAATCACCGTTGCTATTATGGCTGCAGCGTGCTACCCAGCGGCTCAGGCAAAGGTGCATGAGGAGCTCAACATGGTCGTCGGGTCGGACAGAGGTACTGCTCAAGAGTACAAAGATTTTCATTTCTCGACTAATGCCTCATGGCAGCGCCGACATTTAAAGACTCAGGCTCGCTCCCCCAATTGCACGCGTTCTTGTTGGAAACTTTGAGATGGAGACCTGTTATTCGCATAGGTTAGTTGTAAATCCAGCACGCTCCTGCATGATACTGACATGTGCCTCAGGATTTCCTCACCGTGCAACCAAGGATGTTTTTTGGGTCAGTGTGTTAAATTCATTGTAACCTACGTGCTCATTCTAGTCTGTGAAATCAGCGTGGGTACTGCATCCCCGAGGGCGCAACAGTCTATGGATGCCATTGGTAAAGCGTTACTTCTCGACATACATGACTTCATTAAGTGCATGTTTTCAGGGCTATTTCTCGCGATCCTATTGTCTTCCCAGATCCTGAAATGTTCAATCCACAGCGCTGGATTGATTCAGAAGGTCGCCTCAAGGACAACATCAAGTTCATCGCATACGGCTTTGGTAGACGGTAAGTTGTGCCGACATCGTTTTTGATACCGATCATTGAAGTTCACTTGTCATTAAAAGTGTGTGTCCCGGCCTGCACCTCGCAAACCATTCGTTGTACATCAGCCTCGCACTTTTATTGTGGTCTTTCCGCATTGCTCAACGACCTGACGCCCCGATCAACACGCACGCTTTCATGGACGCTGTTATTGCCCGTGCAGCGCCATTTGAAATTGATGTTATTCCCCGGATTGAAGTTGCGAAGCTGAAAGAGATGATGAGCGATGGGTGTGAATAATAACCGCTGGATAGATGCCAGACTGGGAGAGCTGAGTCTGAGTCAGCATATGCATGTGGACAGGCAAGACGAGCATCTCATTTATTTGAATCCGGTGAGCAGAGGAAGAAAGGTACCCGTCAGACTCATTGCAGCGGACATCAACACCTGGATCCGTTCGTGATACTTTTACAGCAAGTTTTGTCTTCTATACGTGTCGCGATTCATTCCCGGTTCCTATTGAAGAGCGAGCCTTGCGAAACATGTCAACAAGATCCTCAAGCTATCGTGAAACTGAGACGCGCAACCAGTATTCTGCGACGACGCGAGGGTTGGGTCCAGTGCAAGTATGAGGTTGTGGGACAATATATGCAGACCATAAGAGAAGGTCATCTGTACTTAGCTCGAAGTCGTATGCAGGGTATGAGTATAGTAGTAGGAAGGCGCGCGGGAGTTCAGGAGATTACGACAGCTACAAAGCTGACTGACACACTTACCTATGTTCAGACTGGTTCTCCTGGACGTAAGTCTAACTTCTAACTGTAGGTACCTGTGGCGTCCGGGATCGACTATCAGGCGTGATATCTGACAGCTGCGCTCATATCACGTTCTATTCATATAAACCGATTAAGGAACGGAGAGGGACATTGAAGAGTCGGAATGCGTACCTTGGCTCTATATATAATAGCCTCTATTCCTCGGCGCTCCTAAGACTAGCCAAGAGCACCCAATAATGGAAGGCTAATAGGCGCACGTCAACAACTTCGGAGGCGGGACAGCATCAGCCCTTAAAGATGCACAAATCAGTACTGACAGTCACGCTTCCTCTGTTTCCTCCCTTAGGAAATTGTGCATGGAATAAAGACTAGGGTGCCTTGGGCAGCCGATATCGCATGGGGCGTTAGTCCCTGGTACCTTCGCACCTCTCGTGGGGTCGTATTGCACACTATGTTTATTTGGCGTCACGGAGGTGTCCTGTCGTACCGCCTCAGACCTCTTGCCCGGAATAGGCTTTCAGCAAACCATCCTCGACGGGCTAAGCCATGTATTGCTCGTGAAAGAGCCTAAGACCTTGCCGGCAGACAAAAGAGTCTATGTCTTAAGGGAGATGGATGTTGAATCACAAAAGTTGAAAGCGTACGTCATGTCAAGGAACTTGCCCTTAAGTTGAGCCAGGTGACAGTCTGTAGAGTCTTGAGCCTTGCACGCCACCACCTCAGGAGTTGCAGTTTGACCCTGTGACTGCACACGTTTTATCATTGTCCATACCGAGTACATGGCGGTTCGTCCCAGGCCTGCCAAATGGATCAATAGTCCCTGGGCAAAGAATTAGACCCATTGAATAAGTGAAACCTTCAGAAATGATCGTAAATATGTAGAGGCCCTTGATGCAGAGCACGGAATAACATATGGAAGGATTCAGAAGTGCACTCGAGCTGAGAGGCTCACGGCAGGTTGTTTATTTGTGCAATGACATTGATGTTGCTTCCCCGCGGCCTTTGCCGTTGGAATTTGAAATTTGAATTTGAAGTTTGAACGTTGAACGTTTGTGTCAACGTGTCCTGACAAGCCGTGTGCCGCATGTGCGTGCTTCTGAGGACCTGAAGGCGCTGCATCACTCATTCCATGTCCCAAATGGGGCGGCTCATGAGTGCATGGCCGTGTCTAGCATGCGTAGTCTTTGATGACGAATTTGAGGATGACGAATCTGAGGAAGCCATCCTCAATATTACCTACTACCCGTTAAATCACTTCGTATCATTCTCAGCGTCCTGCAAGCTAGTCATGGGGCCGGTGGGCAACCACCGGTAGACCATCAAGTTCGCTCATGACTTCTATTCTAGACCCGAGTCCGCTTCTGTAAACGGCCTTCCCTTCCGTCTCCGCGCAATATATAGTCATCGATGCATAATCTCTTCAAGAGCGATCTTTCTTTGATGGTGTGCGCAGCCCTTTCCGTATAGCTTTCTAGTTGTGTTGCTCATGGAGATGCTGATTTGCAGGAATGCCCAGAACAATTTCGTGTCGTATGATATATATGTTCTGGAAGGCGCGCCCTGACTACAGGCAGAAGTCGACCGCGTGCTATGACGAGCCGTTACAGCAATTCCATTATCTTGGTTGAAATAGGTGAAGCGGAATGTAAAGAGGCATTCGGCGTGAGCAACTGGGAGAGAGTGCGGGAAGTATGTTTCGTCTGCCTTGTCGCAGTAGCCGAGGAAGGGCCGGGTGCAGGCCGAGTGGAAGACGTTGCCTTCACCGTGTTCTTGTGCGGCGAATTGATAACTACCTGAACACCAGATGCACTGGACTGGGCCAACGTTGGACCTAGCGGCTTTGGAGCTACTGACTGGTCCTCGGTGTCGGAGAAGCGTTCTGTAGAGACGTGTATACGGTGTTCTGCAAACGCAAATCAAAGTCAACAAGCTATGACTCCATTGAAACAAGAGAAACATACCTGCGTTCTTAGAAATAGCACCAGCAGGCCACTCGCACTTCTGATGGTTTATAATGCAGCACATGCAGCGGTCTGACAGCTCGTACGTGTCAGTCCGTCGACACAGACGAAGTACGGTGAGGCAGGGCCTCGTCGCCAAGGGTCTGCATCTCTGGCATTCAAGCACCACCTATGGCGGAAAGGAGTTTAGCACGCGAGAGTTCAACAGCGACAAGAAACTCACCTCGCGAGGGTCTCGCAGGTGATTTTCTTGCATTAGCTCGTTGACAGCGTTTGGGTGGGGGCATGCGCGAGGGCGCAGGGGCTGGTTTCTTTATGGGGACTGGGAGTCGAGGACGATTGGAAGAACGGTCCGCGAGTGAAGAAGGCTGCAGATAGAGTCTAGCATCAGTCACTGAGATGCAAACCCAGGGAAGACGTGCCGTTTGAACATTTGGAGGCCTTGTGTCGACTTGCAGCGGTTCCTCTCGAGGACGTTTAGCCTGAGAAGGGCGAGCGCGATGCACAGGAGATTTCTTGTCGGTTTTCCCATCGCGCACGCCAGCGACTGCGGAATCTGTCGAGTCTTGTTGAATATTGACAGCAGCGGGAGCTGTAGCCAGACCACTACCTTTGCCGTTGTTAGAAGGCTCTGGGAGAGTAGCAACAGCAAACGGAAACTGCTGGGTGCTAGCGAAAGGATGATCGATCACAGAATTCGCCATGAAAGCCCGCAGATTGGCCTTTGAAGCCTCGGTAGCGAGCGGAAGCCACTGACGAGCCCAAGATAGCCAAGGTTGGTGTAGGTGCGCATCCGCCTGGTCTTGGAAGATTGTTTGGAGGTTGGCGACCGCGGTGAGCGTGAATAATGCCTTGCGTGCCTCAGTGTCGAGCCAAGTCTAGGCAAAAAGCAACGGTCAACGAGTAAGTAGTCTGAGGAGAAAAGGGACTCGCGAGAAAGAGTACGACTTCGCGTCCCCAGTCCTCTAGCACGCACAAAGGAGCATCCGTGCCGGGAGCTTGCAGAGCGAGCGCGCTGGCCATTTCCGTGACTTCGCTGTTGAAGGCAGGCATAGTGGAAGGGGACAAGGTGAAGACAGATGATGGGAGTAGATAATGCATGATGCCGAAGACTTGAAAAAGATAAGACAAATTACCGAAGGGATGGTTAATTGAAATGCAACTGATTCACATGCGCATTGATCACTCGCGATCATTCGCGATCAACTCGCGGCAATCCAAACGAAGAGTCCACGCGACGACGTTGAGGTGGATCTGGGACCTGCATGGCTTATATTGTAATTTCCAACCCCCGCCTCGCAGATCACCTTTTTATTGCTCAATCTGAAACTTGCCGCCAGTCCCAGCCACTTTAATCGCCGTCTGTGTAGCCTAATCAGCCGACCACCCGATCCGGGATTCGACCCCGACGAGCGGCACAATCCCCTCGATGAAAGACCTGATCACAGAAAAAAAAAGGTTTCATGGCTCGGGAGGAGTTTGAATGGAACGGGGAAATACTGACCTGCAGAAGAAGATCCAGTGAACGAGATTCTGGAATCCACGATGCGATGAGTTTGACGCACGTCTTACTCGCTTCAAAGGCCGCGCCGAGTTCGACTTCAACGATATTTAAGTATACTGCGTAGCGCGCTGGACTTGTGGCTCACCTTGGACTCATAAT
>MU179313.1:42214-76352 GCA_016767475.1 Suillus weaverae
CGACATTCATATGATTCAATAGGTTCGACCCTGGGGGAATGTTAGGAGGGTGACTAGTACAGGCAGAACGTACTTGCCTGTCAGCATGATGAAATATCCAATGCCATCAAACTATATCAGGCTGAACAATAAGTGAGGCCATGAGTAGCAAGGGATTTACACTCGTACAAACCGTCCTACTCTGACAACGACAGCTGTTGATTCTAAAGGTCAATAATCAAAATATAGGTCAGAGCTAACGGATCCGGTGATATATATTGGTGAACCATTCCACCTACACCATATAAGAGAGAAGGTATTAGGCTTGTGGCAAAAGCCTACCGAAACTGTGGAGCTCGCAACCCACAAAAAATCGACAGGACATGCCTGACCCTGAGGATGACCTGTGATACCATAGTTTGTAAAACTACAGCTTGATCAACAAAGTCCTGGCGGGTAAACATCGACAGGACAGACCTTTGAAGATAGGTCCTGCAATATAGTAATCTTGATACATTACTTCAAGGGGTGAAGCTGGTGGAATTGCTGAGCATGGCTAATACGATACTAACATAGCTGCATTAATATTAATGTGACCGAGAAAACTTATGCATGACGGGATGAGGCCAAACCATACCGTATGAGGATGAATAAGATGCAGGCAATATTGATGGAGAACGTGAATGCCCATGTATACGTACTTGGGATTAAAAAATTGAGGATTGACTTCGATGAAACCGCCATTCTGCGGGGAGTGTAATCACATGACTATCGTTCAGAAGAATGAGAACAGTGACTATTATGGGACCGTCACTTGACAAAAGAAAGAAAGACTCACTCATATGATGCAATGGATATGGACGCAAATTGCAAATACCTCTCCAAAGCTTGGCTGTCTACAACCAGACGCCGATCCATTTGAAACATGAGAAAATGCAGGATCAAGCCCGTAGTTTCTAGGGTGATTATGGTCGCTCCGCGGGAAGCTGATAAGTAGCGTGATCAATTGTAGAGGTTTATGTCCGAGCGAAATAACAACGAAAAGCTTCGGGGGAAGAGGGCAATCAATGACAGATACTTCGTTTAGAAAGGGAAGTAAAATGCAGAGATTCCGCATGATGCTTTACCAAGTCGCGTATTTTCGCATAGATTCGCCTTGGCGTCAGGCGAACACTATTGTTAAAGCTCCGATGAGCGTTGTGGGTCAGGGAAGTGATGAGAGGATAGAGGAATTGAAATTAGCAGGACACCAATCTGAAGGTTAGACATGAGAGAGCGAGAACATAGACCATGAGTATGTAGGTTACTATAGGTGTCACCTGCGCAGCACCGAGAAAACAGAAATCCATGCAAAGGACACTCGCAGGAGCCGGGACCAACCTTTGAAGATGCTGTGAGACGGTTCAATGCTTGACATGAAGGTCAGTCCTCACGTTGCTACCAAAATATAAGAAATCCACAGGACAAAATACTGGCCGAGGCTGGCGCGTCGCTTCAGATCTTAAAAACGCAAGCACTTGGACGAACTGACATGTCGCGGTCTCCTTTGTCGATTTCGTTCCATCTAGATTCATTGACTGGTACTTACAGTGTACACCAAATCTCCCTAGAGCTATTGTCCCTCCAAATGCCCACATCCGTACCTCACAGGCTTGGTCGGCTCTCCAGATTTTTGCTGCTATTATCGCGTCGCAAGCCCTTCGATGTCAGCGTCGATATTTCTACGGCTGACATCACCTCGTGTTCGTTCGCCAGATCCATACAAATGTCCACAATATTGACAATGGTAAGTACTCGGCAGTCGCGCCCATATTGTGACCTGCAAAGAACTCGAGGGTCATTAG
The DNA here is from genome assembly GCA_016767475.1 of Suillus weaverae. Lineage (NCBI taxonomy): Eukaryota > Fungi > Basidiomycota > Agaricomycetes > Boletales > Suillaceae > Suillus > Suillus weaverae. The sequence continues at coordinate 44,038 of MU179313.1, forward strand.
TGCGAATAACCTGACGTACTTGTATATTATATACTTTCGCAGGCTGTGGGTGGGCCCATGAATGTATTTCACGAAGTGACGATTGGCTTGAGCTAGCAAGTCAGTGTAATTGTTGGTGTTCGATGGAGCAGGACCTTCTCAGATTGAAACGACTGGTGTGTCGAACGTTATGTCGGCGGACATCAGGCGCATCAGTGATTGGAATAGAGTGTACAGATGCTCGAATTCCGAGAATTCGGCGCAGTATAGGAGTGGAACTCATAAACGTTGAACTGGCGCGTAAAGAAAAGGACCATTGTTTAAATGAGCGCCCTATTACTTGCCAGACGACACGGCTGACGTACTGGTTCAGGTGCAACTAGGAGAGATGGGTCAGCATACGCATGCGGACAGGGAAAACCATGACATTGACATGACAGTTGAATGGTATGAGCAGAGAGGAAGAACAACACACATCAATCTCATTAAAATGGATATGGACAGCTGTATTCGTTCATGCTATTCTTCCTCTTCCGATTGGAAAAATGATCCATGGCCACCACTACGAAGCATGTCAATAAGGCCTCAAGCTATGTAGAACTGAGAGACGCGCAATCGGCGTTCGGCGGTGACACGAGGGCCGGGATGGGTCCAGGGCGGAAATAAGGCTGTGTAACAATGCGTGGAGGTACATAATGAGGAAAGGTCGTCTGTACTGACGAGGATTTCTGAGGCCCTTATTCAGAGCGAAGAGACATCCGGCACCAGATGAATATACAGCACAAATACCAGAAGCACAATGTACCCACCTGACGTGCCAAAATTTCCTTGCGCACTCTATGTCTCTTGCCCCCGCACCTATGCGGCTATGCCATCTCGCATATGCTATGTTGATGCCATCTCGCATATGCTATGTTGATGCCAACGAGTACTGAAAGGTATTGTGTTGTGTTCTGGGACCGGGAGTAGCGCGTTAAACGAGCGAGAAATGGTCGGATTTCGGAGTACTTCTTGGCATCCTAATGTCGTTTATCCGGCCTTATCATCGCCGGTTGCTTCTTGGACTTCTTGACATTCTATACTTAATATTTGCCCCGCGTAGCACCACCTTAGCATTGCTTTCACGTCCGCTGAGGTATGTATGTCATCTCTGTCACTCATACTAGTTAGTCTTGCTGATGTGTCACCTAGACTCACTCTCGTGTTCTAGGTAGATTTAACATAGCGTTGCTTTCACGTCCGCTGAGGTATACTCCCTCTCGTGTTCTAGCTTCCATCAGTTGAATCTAACAATAGTTGATCACCGACTGCGGCAGAGTCAGATTGATCCACCAGATTACGGTAACGAGCTATGGCTGCTAGATTCTTTACAAGGCGGACTCACAAGGAAGCATCAACTACATCGCAATGGGAAGAACCAATTCTGAAGCACAAGTTAGAAGGACATGAGGGGGCGATCTGGAGTTTCGTTTTCTTACACGAAAACGCCCACATCGTGAGTGGTTCAGAAGATGGCACTATGCGCAAATGGAATTGCGACACAGGACTTGTTGTGGGGGAACCATGGAAAGGCGAGGGGGGAATGATATTTGCACTGGCGCTTTCACCAGATGGCAAGACGATTGCATGCGGGAGGGAGGACGGAAGCCTTCAGCGGTGGACTACCGATGGGGAGATGATGGAAGGTGTTTGGACGGGTCACGGCGACCAGGTGCGGTCACTCTCGTGGTCACCCAGTGGAAGTCATATTGCCAGCGGGTCCAACGATGGAACAATTCTGATTCGAGAAGCAGAAAGTGGGAAAATAGTGGTGGGCCCAATCAAGACGGAACAAGGCTGGGTGTGGTCTCTTGCATATTCACCTTTGGGTGACAGAATTGCATCAGGTGGGAACAAGACAATTTGCATCTGGAACACCGAGACCGGCAAGCTTGTCGACAGCCCCATAAAAAACCTGGGGCCCTATACTTTGATTTCGTTGGTGTGGTCGTCAGACAGCACAAAGCTTTACTCGGCATCAGACACATTCGCACGTGTTTTGGACAGCAAATCAGGCAAACGACTCCATCGCTTCAAGAATGTCGATGTTCTGTATTCGGTCGCACTCTCTCCCAAACACAATGTCCTGGCGTGCGTGGGTGAGCAAGGTGTTGTGCAGCTTTGGGATACAGAGTCCCACCAGCGACTCGGTCAGCCATTCCACCAGAATCACGACAGCCTTTACTATGTATCGTTCTCCCGAGACGGGAGATACATTGCATATGGCGGAGACAACGGGAAACTCACTTTATGGATGGCCAAAGACACACCTCCCCAGCTTCCAGCACCAACACTACTTCAGAAAATTGACAGACGAGGCGCACAACGGGAAACTCGGCCCAACTCCCCATCGTCATCATGCCTCGACGTCAGTACTTTCACGTTTCACTGCCTGTGTTCTTTGCTTATATTGCTGTTGCAGGCTGATGCTACGGGGGGTGGTGGCTTCATCGATGACGCACACGACGACCCGTACAACAACTTCTTCCAGGTAAAATTCTTGTTTTCATTCCTAAGGACACCAGCACTGACAACAAGTACTTGAAGTCTTCGCAACAATCTCTTCCATCGCCATCCCTTGGCTCCCATCTTCCTAGCCTATTTTCAGCTCGTCGTTTTTGGAAGGGCATCTCTCGACGTCGCCCACCGCCAGACGAGTCCGTTCCAAAAGAACGCTCCAAGCGTGGTTTCTTTGGTCGTCGTGTTCGCTCAAACTCGTCCATGGAGCATGCAACTATTAAACCCAACCAACCGGTGCCAGAAAGTAAAATAGGCGAAGGCGAACAATGTGAAAATATCGATGATGTAAGTGCTGTTCGACTCCCGCACACTAGGTAATCTCAACACAATGGCTCTCACTGTGCTTCCGTGAATGAATCACTCAGTGCCAGAAAGGATAAAGGCAAACAGCAAGATGATCCTCCTGCTGACCTGCAGAGCCCATCTTCTGATGATTACACTCCCACCGCCCACCTCGATAGCACAGATCATCGAACACTCTGGAAATGGCTACTTCAGCCTCGAGGAAAAAACCCCACATCTGGTTCCCTACATTCCGGCACTCGACCTCCAAATGCGACCCAACAAATACTGCACCGACCCTGGTACTGGAATTCCAGCTTATTTCCCGTAGGATCTTCCAGACTTCCCGTCAACATTTCTGCTTGCCGTGATGAAGATGTGAGTAGCTTCACATCACTCCCGTCATATTATTTAAATCACGTTGCAGAGATACGGTATTGCCCCTGAATCTGACGCGGAAGCGGCTGCAGCCATGCTACGCACGAATGACGATGTGGCCGACAGTTCAACACGACCAGGTCAACCTGCAGTGGGGGCACAAGTGTCTCAAAGACGGCCTATACAAACACAAGCCTCAACCACCGGGCCGGAAGAAATCACAGTAAGATGCTGCGGATTTTTCTTTGGCTATGTTCGTCGTCCCAACTCGCGTCAGCCATGAGTTCATTTACTGAGACACCATCACTCGATGCATTTATTTTGTGCATTGCATACGGACTATATATCTCATACCCAGCTTTGCGCCATCCTATGTACACGAGAAGTATTATATTTGCTTAGCTGACTGCATGTCATCATCTTAGCTCGAGAGAGCCGCGAGTCGTCCCAAAACCCAAGTGATCGACATGTTGTCGATCAGCTACTCTTGTTTCATTGCATCTGTCCGGGCCTTCCTTGCTATATATTTTGAGGTACATACTTGTTCATTGCCATGTCACAACATGCTTTATAACAATCAGTCTTCGTGCAGGGAGCTTGCATCCTGAATTCATCTGTTTTAACGTAGACAATGAAGCCTGAAAACCCCACAAACATGATAACGCAGCCGCACAGCGCAAACGAAACATACTCCATAGTCGACGATCCTGGGTGCCATGATAGAATTTATCGCTACTGTTAATGCGCGAGGGAGTACCTCAGTATCTAAAAAATCTGTGAGTAGCCCCGGTTTGAAATTGTCTCCGAGGCAAGGAAACATTCGAGGAAAAATTTCTGAGTATGTTTGACCTCGTTGGATAAAACAGAGTGAACGAGTATAAATGCGGAGTGCTGTGTATGTGTGGTTCCGAAAGTTACGAAGCATGGCTTCAAAGGTTTTCAGGATCTGCTTTCGGAGAGTACTTGCATACGCAGGCAGTAGGTGGGCCAAACCAAAGAGTATCGAGTGTACTTATGAGCCAAGTGTCGACTCCAGCCAGGAAGTCGGTATAAATGTCGCTGTATATAGGACCTTGTCAGCGTGACATGACCAGTTCATTCATTTACACCCCATCATTACAAAGGAGGGTTGACATTATTTCTGTGGACATTTGGGCGTCAGTTATTGAAACGGACAAACAGACTATACAGACGCTCGAAGTTCCAGAGCTCAGTTCAGCGTCTCAGTGGAAGTCGCATACGTTGAGCTAGCGGGCGAAAGAAAAGAAATTGCTTGAACGTCGAACGAGCACCTTATCATCGTCCGGCGGGATGGCACGTCAGACAGAAGGCAAAAACTCTGTGATCGCCTGGCATGCCAAATTCCCCTCGCATCTGTATGTCCCTCGCTCTCGCACATATAACCACGTATCGGTGTTGTTTCACGTATACCACAATAGCTCATCCTGAATTGAGCAGGTACTGCAAGGTGTTGTGTTGTGTCGGCCTTAAACGAGCGAGATGATTAGAACTCTGAGTGTGTATGAACGTCAATGGGCTCTAAAACAAACCATAGATAGGCGCGTCGACCAGTGAAGGACAGCATTTCGGGCAAATCATCTGTACTTGCGGTCACTGATTGATCATTCGCAGTGCACTGCGCAGGAAGGTGACACTCAAGTCTAGCATGAGATGAATACGTATCAAAAGCGACAGACGCACACCAGACTCACTAGCAGCTGGCATGACAAACTGTACAACCATGCAATGGTTCTCTTGTGATGCATGCAAAAGTCAGCGAGTATGACAAGGTGGAATGTCATGTTCCTTCAGGTGTTCTCGGAGAAGAGCCTTTACATAAATGTATGTGAGCAGTTGATAGGAAATAAAAAAGCCATGCAAGAAGCAAATCATGAATGGGCACTACAAGTTACATTGACAGTAGTTCACCGTGACTGCATTGAGTATACGATTTGCGCAATGACTTGAACATGGCCGCTGTGCTAGTATAACCGAAGTGGAGTGAACAATATTGGGCAAGACATCGAATCAAGCGAAATTGCGTCATGACAATTAGCATCGCTGCCAGCACATATGAAGCCCGGCTCACCCACTTCGCTAGTAGCTTGCCATGGCAGACATTACACTAGATTGCCAATCATAATCGTTTGCAATTAACTCTTTAAGCTTGCCTGAGTACTTGTCACAGTCCTGCACCAGATAAATATGCCGGAAGCACGATGTACTCCCCTGGCATCCCTTGCGCACCTCTGTGTCTCATACCTGCACTTATATCATCTTGCGTGTGTTACGATAATTTATCCTGACATCAGCGAGTGCTGAAAGGTGTTGTGTTCTGGGCGAGAGTAGGGCTTTAGTGAGAGATGGTCAGAGCGCAGATTACAACATGAGCTTTGAAGCAAACCACAGACAGACATGAGAGGCTGTGTTATCTCGAGTGTGCACTGAAGCACGATTCACCATGCTAGGATGATTGTAAATGGATGAATGGGATGATAGGGACCATGGTTTGCAAAGATCAAACTGGCCGAAATGCTGTGTTGCTGTACGAACTTGTGTATAGATGATTAGCGCCGCCTCATGGGTTCCATGCATAAACGCTCACCTACCTTATCAGCTTACGTCCAACCAACAGACCAGTAGACCAATCAGTGAGTGCTGATCAACTTGTTCAGACCCATGATAGATCAGATTACAGTAACGAGCTATGGCTGCTAGATTCTTTGCAAGGGGGACCCGGAAGGAAGCTTCGACCCCAGCACAATCCAAGAGACCAATTTTGAAGCACGAGTTTAAAGGACACGAGATGGCGATTTGGGGTTTCGTCTTCTTGCACGACAACGTCCACATCGTGAGTGGTTCGGAGGACGGCACTATACGAAAGTGGAACTGCAACACGGGACTTGTGGTCGGGAAAACACGGAAAGGTGAGGCAGGAAGCATATATGCACTGGCGCTTTCACCGGATGGGAGAATAATTGCGTGTGGGAGAGAGAGCGGAAACGTTGAGCGGTGGGCTACGAGTGGAAAGAAAATGAAAGATGTTTGGACGGGCCATGAGGAGAGAGTGCGGTCGCTCTTGTGGTCACCCAGCGGACGTCAAATTGCCAGCGGGTCCGAAGACGGAACCATTCTGATTCGAAATGCAGACAGCGGAGAAGTAGAGGTGGGCCCAATCAAGGCGAAACAGGGCTGGGTGTATGCTCTTGCATTTTCACCTTCGGGTAACAGAATTGCATCAGGCGGGTATAATACAATTTGCATCTGGGACACGAAAACCGGCGAGCTCATCGTCGGCCCCATTGATATTGAAGATCTGGGGTTGCCTGTAACCTCGTTGGTGTGGTCGTCGGACAACAACAAACTTTATTCTGCGTCTAACAAATGCGCACGTGTTTTCGACAGCACATCTGGCAAACTACTCCATCGCCTTGAGCACCACCATTCCCTATATTCCATCGCACTTTCTCCCAAAGACAATGTCCTGGCGTGCGTGGGCATCAATGGCATTGCACAGCTATGGGACATAGAATCCTACAAGCCACTTGGCCTGCCATTGCACGACTCGGAGGATCACAAAACCCTTCATTGCGTGTCATTCTCTCGAGACGGGAGATATGTAGCATATGGCGGAGACAACGGGAAGCTTACTCTATGGACGTTCAAAGACATAGCTCCTCAGCTTCCAGCACCCACACTACTTCAAAAAAGTGACAGACGAAGCACACAGCAGGAAACTCGGCCCAACTCCCCATCATCATGCCTTGACGTCAGTACTTTCACATTCGACCACCTGTGTTCTTTGCTTATATTGCTGTTGTAGGTTGATGCTACGGGTGGTGGTGGCTTCATTGAGGAGGCGCATGATGACCCATACAACAACTTCTTCCAGGTGAAACTCCTGTTTTCATTCGAGGGCACTGGCACTGACATCAATTACTTGTAGTCTTCGCAACAATCTCTTCCATCGCCATCCCCTGGCTCCCATCTTTCCAGCCTGTTTTCGGCTCGCCGTCTCTTGAATGTCTTCTCTCGACGTCGCCCACCGCCAGACGAGTCTGTTCCACAAGAACGCTCCAAGCGCAAGTTCTTCGCTCGTCGTGCTCGCTCAGACTCACCGCTGGAGCCTGCAACTATCATACCCAACCAACCAGTGCCAGAAGGGAAAGTACCGGAAGGTGAAGATGAACAAAGCGACATTGTTGATGATGTAAGTGCTGTCTCAACTCTGGCACACTGTCATATTAACATGATGGTGTCAGCATGCTTCCACGAATGATTCACTCAGCGCCAGAAAGGATAAAGGCAAAGAGCACGATAATCCTTCCGCTGACGCACAGAGCCCATCATCTGATCATCACACTCCCACCGCCCACCTCAATAGCGAAGATCATCGAAACCTCTGGAAACGGCTACTGCAGCCTCGAGGAAAAACTCCCACATCTGGTTCTCCACATTACAGCACTGGACCCACAAATACGCCCCAACAAATACTGAGCCAGCTCTGGCACTGGAATTCCAGCGTATTTCCCGTAGGATCTTCCAGTCGTCCCGTTGATGTTGCTGCTTGCCGTGAGGAAGACGTGAGTAGCTTCACATCGCTGCCCTTTCATATTACTTAAATCACTCTGCAGAGATACGGCATTGCTCCTGAATCTGACGCGGAAGCGGCTGCAGCCATGCTACGCCCCAATGACGATGTGGCCGACAGTTCAACTCAACCAGGTCAACTTGCAGTGGGGGCGCAGGTTTCTCAAGGACGGCCCACACAAACACAAGCCTCGACAAATGGGTCAGAAGAAATTGAAGTGAGCTGCTGTGGCTTTGTCTTTAGCTGTCGTCGCCGTTCCAATTAGTCCTTTCATTTGCGGAGACATCTCTATCACTCGATTTTTTTAATGTACGCTGTATACGGACTATTTCATACCCAGCCCTGCGCCGTCCTATGTACACGAGCAGTATTGTATTCATCCAGAGTTGTCCACGGTGCACTGCGAGTCACTCGTTCACGATCGTACTTTCCTCCTGGGTAAACAACACCATGCACGATGAATTTATCACAGCCGTTGCACAAGGGAGTATCTAAGACTTTGGTCCATAGCTTTGGTTCAAATTGTTGTTTTGAGGTGTGCAAGGAAATATCTACATCTCTTATTAAAGTGAAGGCGGGATGAAAACCTTCGCAGGATTTGCCTTGGGAGTGAGAACGGTCAGTGATTGAAAATTCTGCATAAAGTCATCACAAAGGTAGCGACACGTATCAACAATATTAAGCTGGCCTGAATTATGAGATCCCTCCCGCCGGAACTGATAGCCTCTGGTGCATGCAGGCCAGCATGATTCTCCCCTGTGCTCTGCGGGAATGACCTGTGACTACCCTGCCTAAAATTTGTGAAACAGCCCCAAAGTTCTATGCAGTCCGCACAAGTGCGAGAGAATGAAACAGTAATGATATCATCACAACGATCAACACACCATAAGCTGCAAGGGCAAAAATTCACACCTCACCTTCATCAGACAGGTGGTGGATGTCACATAGGATAACCGCTGCAAAACGACGTATATGACCAATGCGAGCGTGCAAGCGCCCGTTATCGTGACGTGCCCAAAGGTCAATAGCGCCAATCACTTGACACACCTTGTCTAGAGACCCTTTTGCAAGATGTGGGCCAACGAGCGTCGAAGTGCTTCAAGAGCTGAGTGCTGTGCATCGACCGGAGTCAGCAAGTCGGTCTAAATATTGGTGTAGGTTAGATGGAGCAGGACATTTTTCGATGACACCACTCACAAGGATTGGTCCAGGGCGAACATGACTCACGCTGTGGAACAACACATGCAGGTAACAAGGGAAGGTCGTCTTCTCTCGCGAGCACTGATTCAAGGCAAAGACACAGTCCAACACCATGTGAATATACCAGAAGCACGAGGTACTCACCTGGGGTCTGTCATGCACCTCTGTCTTAAACCGCACCTCTGTCGTCTCGCGTATGATATGATTACTCACCCTGGCCTAAGCAAGTACTGAAAGGTGTTGTGTTGTGTTCTGGGTGAGATTAGAGCTTTAAAAGAACGACAGATGTTAGAGTGCAGAGTACAATAAACAACAACATGAGCCCTGAAGACGCGAGAAGCTGTTTGACTGAATGGCCACTGTGTTGTCTCGAGTATAGGGGTCGAAGCACGATTCACCATGCTAGGATGATCGGGGATGGATGAATGGGATATATTAATAGGGACCGTGGTTTGCAAAGATCGGCGGCCGAAATGCTGTGTTGCTGTACGAACGGTAGTGCCATCTCATGGAATCCATGCATAAACGCTCACCTACCTTTTTTGTCAGCTTACCTCCGACCAACAGACCGGCCAGTAGACCAATCAGTGATTGCTGATCAACTTGTTCGCCCCCATAATAAATCACCGCCCGTGGCAGAATCAGATTGATCCATCAGATTACGGCAACGAGCTATGGCTGCTAGATTCTTTGCAAGGGGGACTCGCAAGGAAGTTTCAACCCCAGTACAATGGGAAGAACCAATTCTGAAGCATGAGTTTGAAGGACACGAGGAGAATATTTGGGGTCTCGTTTTCTTGCCCGACGACATCCACATTGTGACTGGTTCAAGGGACGGTACTATGCGCAAGTGGAATTGCGACACGGGACTTGTTGTCGGGGAACCATGGAAAGGTGAGGGAGGAAAGATATTTGCACTAGCACTTTCACCGGATGGCAAGATGATTGCGTGTGGGAGAGTGGACGGAAGTGTTCAACAGTGGAACACCGAAGGGGAGATGATCAAAGACGTTTGGATGGGTCATAGCAAGGCGGTGTGGTCGCTCTCGTGGTCTCCCATCGGAAACCAAATTTCCAGCGGGTTTAAAGATGGAACAATTCTGATTCGAAGCACAGAGAGCGGAAAAGTCATGGTGGGCCCGATCAAGACGAAGCAGCAGTACTGGGTGTGTGCCCTTGCATATTCACCTTCGGGTGACAGAATTGCATCAGGCGAATCATCCACCTATACAATTTGCATCTGGAACGCGAAGACTGGCAAGCTCGTTATCAGGCCCATCAAAGGCCTGGGGAACTCTGTGACCTCGATTGTATGGTCGTCGGACAGCACAAAACTGTATTCCGCCTCCGACAAATTCGCACGTGTTTTCGACAGCAAATCAGGCCAACTACTTCGTTCCTTCGAGCACAACGATTCCCTGTGGTCCATCGCACTTTCACCCAAACACAATATCCTGGCATGCGGGGGCATGAACGGCGTTGTACAGCTCTGGGATATAGAGTCCCACCAGCCACTCGGCAAGCTATTCCACCAGGACCACGAAAACCTCTTTTGTGTATTGTTCTCTCGAGACGGGAGGCATCTAGCATGCAGCGGAAAGGACGGGAAACTCACTCTATGGATGCTCGCTCCTCAGCTTCCAGCACTCACACCACCTCAACAAAGTGATGGACAAAGCACACAGGAGGAAAATCGGTCCAACTCCCCATCATTATCATGCCTCGACGTACGTACTTCTGCATTTGACTGCCTGTCTTCCTCGCTTACAAGGCTGTTGCAGGATGACGCTACGGGGGGTGGTGGCTTCGTCGAGGAGGCCCGCGATGATCCATATCACGATTTCTTCCAGGTATAGGCTGTGCTTTTCGCTTAAGGCCTAGGGTACTAGTACTGACAACGAGCACTTGTAGTCTTCGCAGCAATCTATTCCATCGCCATCACCTGGCTTCCGTTCCCCTCCCTTGTTTTCGGCTCGCCGCCTGTGGAATGTCATCTCTCGACGTCGCCCACCACCAGACGAGTCTGTTCCAAAAGAACACTCCAAGCATGGTTTCTTCAATCGTCGTGTTCGCTCAAACTCGTCCGTGGAGCTTGCAACCATTAAACCAGACCAATCAGTGCCAGACGGTAAAATGGGGAGAAAGGATGGCATGGGCGAACAAGGTGATAATGTTGATAATGTAAGTGCTGTTCGACTCCCGCACACTGTCATCTCAACACGACGGCTCTCAGCGCGCGAATGATCCACTCGACCCCAGAAAGGATAAAGGCAAAAAGCAAGACAAGCCTCCCACTGACGGGCAGAGCCTACTATCCGGTGACCCTACTCCCCCCACTGACTTGAATAGAAAAGACAATCGAAACCTCTGGAAATGGATGATGCATGTTCAAGGAATGGATTCCTCCAACACCAAAATCGCTGCAGTAACAAAACGTCCCGAGGTTGTTGAAGTGTCTGCCGTGCGCGGGTTCCAGGTAAGCTTCACCTTCATCTTGACATACCTATTCTTACTGGTAAACATTACAGGGATATGTTGCATTCACGCCAAAAAACAAGAAAAAGTCACTGCCGTGCAGTGCTCCTCTCGTTGTGCCACATACAAGTGGTTCGTCAGCGGCGGGTCTCTCATCGCAAGTTGGTTCTGCACAACCCGGCACATCACCCCAACTGGTTTCTGTTCAGGCAGGGCCATCATTGCACGTCGTTGGGGCTCAAGTTACTGGAGGTCCATCAACCCATGCATCCCCATCGCATTTTGTCACCAGCTACTACACTAATCACGACTCAGATTCGCGCTCTAGCATTGAAGGCTCCTGCAACAGGTTCCTCGACAAGATATGTTTTCCCCGTGGACACTACCACTAGGCTTCTTATTGCGAGCATGTCAAGTGAATTTTTATGGGGTGCCAACTTGATTTCTTCTTTTCTTGTGAGACTATCCGTATTGGCGCTACTCCCACAATTTATGTGTTCTCGGACGTTCAGCTTCTGTACTGGTGTTTTCAACACTCGGGTTCTCTCGCGTACGATTCGAATTCGACGTTTAACGAAGGTGTCAACACTACGTGGGTAGAGATGGAATGATGTTCATGTACAATTTCAGTATTGCGATCTACATGCAATCATGATCTATACAGTAGTTTGGCATATACAAAGTTCAGTTCATTGTCACAGTGTAGTATGGAATGGGCAAAGTATGATACACACTTAATGAGCATACGAAACATTTGTTTGACTAACATACAACATGATGGTTAGAGTACAGAGTACATTGTACAATAGTGCGCCACTTTCGCTGATCTGGCTGACCTTCAATCCAGCACATACCCATTACTTAACCCATCCTTGATCTCCATGTCATTATGCGTCATCGCACCATCATGCCCGGTCACCTGGGAAGGCTAGTCTACCAGACTTGAAGGTGGGTCACTCCAGTCCACATCACCGTCATATCTGTTTCGTGATCCTCACGCTAATTCTATACTAGTCATCTGAAGCACAAAAATGTCAAAGTCCCTCCCTCGCACATACCTGCAGGCATTTACATATCCATCAATGCCGACTCGAGGAAGGGCTGAAAATCATCCATCAGTGTCCTTATTATCCAACGAATCTGTAGTGTGGGGTGATACCGTGGCCTTGTAAAGTCCATGGACATTGGAGACTTTCGCATGCGATTCGAGGACTGATCTTCCGTTTGTAGATCATCGCAGTCACCTGAATTATCAGTGAAGATCAGGGCATCCTTTGAGCTCGATCAAATGCTAGGCAGTGGGGAAGTTGTTGGAAAACTTCAAATATCGTGGGATGAGCTGCTCGATCATGGAGATGAGCCGTCCAGTAACCTATTTGCTCCTCTTTCGTGCAAATCTACTGACATGTCGTAGATATCTTATCAAGCCTTGTGCAGCGCTCCAATCTCCCCGAATCGACAGACCGCATATATCCTATCACATTGCGAAATCCAGATAATTGCATATCAGCAGCGAGATGAATCACCTCATCGCGGCAATCCGACAAAGATGTGAATTCTGGACTTTGCAAGTGACATCAGATAATGTCCCTGGGCATTGCTGTCCACAAGCGATGTGGTGGTAGGATGGACTTGATATACTGAATGACATATTAATTCACGCGCGAGGGTGAACGTTCACTGTGAACTATCTTTTGTCCTGAATCAATCATGAAATTCCGAATTAGTCAGGATTGTCCTGGGTAATTTGGGAGTTAGCCTAGAACCAAGCTCCGAGTCCATGAGGCTCACGGACTTTCTAGACACAGAGCCTCGTTCAGTCAACGTGTTGTATGTACTCTTCAAGTCCTTCATGACCTGCTCGTTTGACTGTATCATCTTCGTTTTCACCAGCTAGCTACTCGAAATCAACACCGAGATCATGGCACACCCTGTCCTGTGGAGAGGAAAAACGTTCTTCTACCCTATTGGCAATACATCTGCAGTTTGCCTCACACAGGATCTTTGTCCGTCTGAAAAAGCAGACGTACTGCTTCTTGGGTGCGGTGACCCGAGGCATATCCTTTACACTGTGTACACAAATAGCACTGGCTCGCAAGGTAAAAGCACGTTCCTGGTAGGAATACTTTGACCGAGCGGCACGCTAATGTTCTGTCTTCAGCGTCACGAAAACTGGACTTTACTTGCTGCGACCTTGAGAGTGCAGTCATCGGTGAGCCAAAATTCAACACTCGATGTGTCTTGTTAAGCTAATATATCAAACAGCCCGTAACGTTATCGTATTCACTCTCCTTGCTGATGAAGGTGCTGCGCAGAAAGTGCCACAAATTTGGAACATCTTTTTCCACTTTTATCTCGACAAAGCTTCCCATGATCTGCTCATATCACAGTGCAGGAGGTTGGTCGAGCTATCCAGCAATCTGAATAGCTGGAACAATGGTCCTTACGGTCATTTCCTTCGCATGTGCACTGGAGATACTCTCGCCGAGTTGCGGCGCCTTTGGCAGCTCTATGTCAAGACGACGACTTGCTCTCCTAGCGAGGCAAAAACATTTGAATCTGCATATGCTGCTGACGTCAAGGCTTCCAAGGCGAAGGTCAAATTTGTGCTTACAGCAAGTCGGGCAGCTGGGCCACTGTCAATGTATGCGCTCAAGATGGCGGGTGATCACTACAACATTTACTGGAAGACAGGCATATGCTCTGCTGTCCCTAAGAGACCCTCGGAAGTGTCACATCCAAATCCAACCTTAGCATACTCCATGGTCGGTGACAAATTTGCAGTGCACTATGGAACGGATCCTCTCTCTTGCTTTCATTTGGCAGAAGCGCTTGTGCCAGCTGTCGGAAGCGCTCGCCATCCAGAGCAGGTTACTCTGAAAGATGTCATAAATGTCTGCAAGACGCAGTTTTCCCGGTGGTGCACTTCAATTTCCAAAGTCTTGCACAGTCAAGGTCCATCTTCTCTGAGCCCGCTCATCATACGCTGCTTTGTGGGCGACGCTCTGAGCTTTTGTAAAGCCCTTTGTTACTACCGTACCACGAAATCGACATCCACGCCATTCCCTGTTGCTCCTTGGAACAGCGCGTGCATCATATTCGATCCTGATGCTTACGGAACCGGTATGCAGTCACCCGTGCCGACCACGTTCAACATCATTGATACTTCCAACCTTCTTGATCACGTCGGCGTGTTGAACATCCTCGTTGTTACGTCTCCTATTCTTCAACACACTCCATCTGCTACGTTGTACACGGAAGGTCTCTCTAGGAGCAGCCCAGAAGACACGTTGGCACAGCAACTCTGTGGAGATATTGCGACTATTGGGCTGCTCCTCGGCCTCATTCCTGTATCCTTCATTTCGCAGTTCACGAATCGGTCGAATATGCACGAGCTTTTCATGCAACTCGTGCAGGAGGATGTAACCCAGAATCACGAGCGCCTCGCCTGGAAACTGCTTGGTGGGGCTGAGAAAGATGTAATTGATCTTGACCGCCCCATCGACATCGCCCCGGAGCAGCTTGCAGGCGTTCTCTTCAATATTTACATCGACATGTTTTTTCATCAGAACTTAGAACGAAGAATGACCATGATCAAGCGGTCTTCGTCATCAATCAAAATTTATGGGGACATACATTACCACCATTGTGCGTACGCGGAGATTTTGGGTGTCGTCAAAAGGAGAGTGATCACAGAGTGGGTCCCAACCATGAACATGCTGCATGACAAGATACTGGGTGATAGGACCCTTAGCATCGGAATTAACTATTACCAAGATCTCTGCTGCCAGCTGCACCTTCTTGGCGTGTTCACTGTGGAATGGATGTCTCTAAAAAAGGTGCAGGAGGTGTATCGGAGTCGCTTCGAGAGGCCTCTTGTCTTTCGCGATTGGAAGACGCTCCCTCAAACCGTCTGTGTTGTCCTCGTCGTTCCTAGGGCTTGCCTCCAGCCGTTCTTACCAGCCCTTGATGAGACTGGAGCACCTGTGTTGCAGTGTGACATCAGGGGAGTAACAACCTCGAATGCATTTTCATGCATCAACACAGTTTTCGGAAACGTCAAGATCAGGGGCAAGGGCGACGGCAAAACTGCAGCCATTGAGGAGGATGCCACTGGACGGTCTGGAACTTCCCCTCTCGTGGTGTGGTTTTGGGTGCCATCCGTTGTGTTTTTGAACCAGCATCAGCTGTCGGTCGTTTTGTCTGTTCAACCTACCCCAGCGACTTGCATATCCGCCATGAGACTGGGGTTTGACCTTTCCTTATTCCGTGCGGACATGGGAGATAAGAAACTTGTGCACATCCTGCGACAGCGTCCTAATGCTGTCCCCGAGAGTCCTGAGGAGAAGAGTATGCAAATCAGCGGCCGCCCCATGAAGACACCTGGCGCCACATTTGTGACGTTGGATAAAGAATGCAAGAAACCTCTGTCATTCACCACTCGGGTGGATATCGTGGAACCGGAGATGAAAGCTTCCCTGACCAGTGGTGCTATTCCCACTGTGAATCAAGTCTCAATGCATTCAATAGCCATTGTTCTTGGAGACAAGTCTTTGCAATTCCCTTTCCCGCTTCCTGTCGATGCCAAGAAAGCCAAGCTTCGCATTGCACGAAAGTCGCTATACATTGAAGTACGTTTCCTCTGTCTCTGTCTCTCCAAACACTCGGTTCTAACTTAGCGCAGGTCACCTTACCCCTGAAACTTACTCTTGGAGAAACTGACTCGGACATGTTCCCTGTTATTCCGCACGGAAGCGATCTTGCTCTCTGGAACATGCACCGAGTCAACCTCGACCAATGTGTGCCTTTCAGCATCACCAACAAGAAGGCTCTCGATTGGATCAACCCTCACGTCTCCCTCATGTTGTCTGAGCGTGAAAGACGCATTCCCCAGGGTTTGACAACAGGGTCCACGCTGCTGGATATCAAGTACACACTTCATTTAATATTTGGGCACGCAAGTGGTGCCGCGGATGGCAAACCTCCTCTATGCTACGCCTTGCAGGAAGAACGGAAGATCTTTGTTATGTTATACATCACGGGCCTCCGCTTGGACGTCGGCTCGCACGCCATGGTCGCCGATGCTTGGGTGATGCCATCTTCTTCCTCGTCTGCGAAGGTCGAGGCTTTTAGCAAGGTTTCTAGACATGTGATGTCTGGCAGCAATATGAAGCAACTGGGGATGGGTGTTGAAGAGAGAAAGGCATGGGTGCACCTCCTCGTGGCCGCAACGGAGCGATGCCGTACCTGGGAGCACAAGACCACCTGCGAGTACCGCGTACAAGGCGCTATCCCTCTGACGTTGGAGCCAGGCGAGAGTCCTATTTGCTCTTGCGGCGCTGGGGCAGGGGCAGAGGCGTTTGTGAAGAAATATCCGATGCTTCGCCCGCTTGCACCACATGTGACGAGGGCAGTGATCAGTCCGCTGTTCGCGCTGTCGTACATGGAAAGGGTCGGTAAGCCGGAAGATGCCGTTGCCACTGTAAAGACTCCACCGACGCCTGCGTTGGCAGCAGCGGTGCGTCATGTGTGTGCTGCGTGTGGAAAGGAAAGTGGTTCTGGATCGTTGTTAATTTGCAGCCGGTGCAAGGTTGTGCGGTATTGTTCAGCGGTCTGTCAACGCGAGGACTGGAAAGGGCACAAGAAGCGCTGCATAGCACCATCTTCCTGAGGAGATTGTTCATCGTGAATAGATGTTATGTCGATTGTTTTGCTGTATTCACGCTAGTGCTCTGTAGAATAGGAATTGGATTGTGATCAACATGTCAATTAGAATACGAAATCAACCGTTATCACACCCTGTTCATTTTCCCTGCAACTGAGTGGTACCTCCAGAAACTCTATTGTTGGTGCTGTCAAATGCAGGAGTATGTCATTGATAACCAGCATTGATGATATGGAAAACTCGCCTCGCGAGTTGTGACCATGGGTTCACAGTGTCGGACTTTCCGCTCCTAAAAAGCAATCTCGAACAGCGATATGCTTACTTACATAGTGAGACAACATGTGTCTGGCTTTACACAACGCCAGAACACACAGAGGCTGCAGGTACAACCAGGGTGACAGGGCAAGAAATATGAAAGGAGAGACGTACGCGGATAGCCTATCACGATTATCCGATGAGTATGTGCTTGAGCACTCCAGCTTGCGATCAAGCACCCTTGGAAGTGGGAGAGTTCTGGGGCTGATGACATGTCTTGAAAAAAAAATCATGACGCACGCAATCTGAACTCCGGCTTTCAACTTCACCATTTTGTATCTCAGAATGAGTATAACCCTTGTCCAGTATTTTCACGTTTAACTGGGATAATCCCAGCAATCCAAGTGCGATGTAATGAAGGCCAGCGATTCCTACCAATTGCTGGTATACACCCTGAAGAATCGTCAACGTCAAAAAGACTGAGATGGCCATGTAAGATTACGTCCCCGGAAAGAGACGAATGACTTACAAAAGGGTGTCCCGCATAAGTACACCATCGTCGACTAACATACGAGCAATTCGCGAAAAAGTGTGCGAAAGGGCAAATAAATGCTTTGGTCATGAAGACTCATCAACTAAAATCATCATCAGATGTCGTTTCATCGGAATTATGAAAAGGACTTTTGACTGATCTTGACCTTCGAAAATGTGGATTAATTCGCTCCGCTTTCCGTTGCAACAAGAGGAGCGCATGAGGAGGGGCGCGTGAGCTAAACAAAATCAATAAAGATGAACGAACTATGACCACTCGCGCTCTTACGGTACAAACGCTGCAAAAATTTGCAAAGCCGCATCAACAACAGACGAAGACCAGAACTATTTGGGAAATGAGGACAGCCTACAATTTATGGAAGAATCATATATCACCCATCTCCAGTCGAGTTCGGATATGGTGATTAGACGGCGTAGAACACCGCGACCAACCTGAAGGCGGAAGTCACTCAGATCAAATACTTTGTAGGCATTGAATATGAACCTTACAGACAATGGCGCGCTGCCTCCAATGCCAGTGAGGAAACGGAAAGCAAGAAGCTGTTTATGCGAATCCACATCCAAAATTCCATGCTGCCAATCCATTTTGTGAAACGAGATAAAAATATAGATCAGTTTGTAAGGATCACACGGCTGTATCCGGGTTTGACACTGATACCGTGCTTCTTGACGCTCACCAAAACTGTGATAACCATCGATATCAACTTGAAGCTAGAAACCACGGGACGCGCAACCAGTGTTCCGAACACACGAGGGATGGGTCTAGTCTGGGTGGAAATGAGACTGAGACAATGTATGCAGCCAGCAAGGGGAGTGGCTCATCTGTTCTTGTGATCGCTTCTAGCTCACCGTCTAACACGGAATAAGAGTACTGGAAGCCGAGGGCCCGAGTTTGCTCGCTGGGACATGGTGTCGGGTTCATCTTTGTGGCTCTCAGTCTCGCCCATATAACCACGCCACTATACCTGAGTCTCGCGTATGCCATGAGCTCATCGGCATCATGACGTCAGCGAGCACTGCAAGGTGTTATGCTGTTTTCTGAGCGGGACAGAGCTTTTAACGAGTGAGTCGATGTGGTGTTAGAGTTCAGAGTACATCAGACACGTGTTCTGAAGCAAACCACTTTAATGGGCGCGAGAAGCTATTTATTTCGTCGATATCGAAGGTCACTATGCTGTAAGTATCACTATATAAACCTCTCAATTAGCAACGTCGTGTAGAATTCATACTAAACCACTCGCCCGCCAAGCTAGCTTGCCACTAGGTGAGAGATAGCAGAAAACCTGGTAAGAACCGGTGAACTGTTGCACCAATAATTGATTATGAGCCACGTCTGAGCCAGATTGATACGCTAGGCGCCTTATCGGTAACGAGCTATGGCTGCTAGACTCTTTGGGAGGCCAACCCCCAGGGAAGCCTCAACCCCAGCACAATCCAACAGACCTACACCAAAGAACAAGTTTGAAATACGTGGGAAGAGGATTCGAGATTTCGTCTTCTTGCACGACAATATCCACGTTGTGGGCGGTTCTGAGGACGGCACGATGCGCAAGTGGGACTGCGACACAGGACTCACTGTCGGGAAACCATTAAAAAGTAAAGGAGGAAGGATGTATGCACTGGCTCTTTCACCGGACGGGAAGACGATTGCGTGCGGGAGGGCAGATGGAAGCGTTCAGCAGTTGAACACCGATGGAAAGATGATGCTTCAAAGTGTTTGGAGGGGTCAGAGCAACTGGGTGCGGTCGCTCTCGTGGTCTCCCAGCGGAAGCCATATCGCCAGCGGATCCTTTGATGGAGAAATGCTGATTCGAAAAGTAGAAAGCGGAGGTGTAGAGGTGGGCCCAATCAAGACGAGGCAGGTCGGGGTGTCTGCACTTGCATTTTCACCTTCAGGAGAGAGGATCGCATCAGGCGGATACAACTCTACAATTTGCATCTGGAACACGAAGACCGGCAAGCTTGCTGTCGGCCCCATCAAAAATCTGTGGAACTCTGTGATGTCAGTGGTGTGGTCGTCGGACAGCGCTAGACTTTATTCTGCATCCGACTTCTTTGCACGTGTTTTTGACAGCAAGTCAGGCGCACTACTGTATTCCTTGGAGCACGACCATATCTTGTTTTCTGTTGCACTTTCACCCAAAAAC
Source organism: Suillus weaverae (assembly GCA_016767475.1). Classification (NCBI taxonomy): domain Eukaryota; kingdom Fungi; phylum Basidiomycota; class Agaricomycetes; order Boletales; family Suillaceae; genus Suillus; species Suillus weaverae. The sequence goes on from MU179313.1 coordinate 64,121, forward strand.
AATGTCCTGGCATGTGTGGGCAGCAAAGGTGTTGCACAGCTGTGGGATACAGAATCCTATCAGCCACTCGGACAGCCATTTCACGATCACATATCCCTTCGCCATGTGACGTTTTCTCGAGACGGGAACCACCTAGCATATTGCGGAATGGACGGGGCAGTTACTCTTTGGATGGTCAAAGATATGGCTCCTGAGCTTGAAGCACCCACACTACCTCAACAAGGTCACGGGCAACTTGAAACTACGCAGCAGCCTAAGGGAATTCTGCCCAAGTTACAGCAGAGAACTCGGCCCCAGTCCCCATCATCTTCTTGCCTCGATGTTAGTACTCTTAGGTTTGACTGCTTGTCTTTCTTGCCTCACAGTCTATCATAGGCCGATGCTACGGGGGGTGATGGCATCACCGAGGAGGTGCGTGATGACCCATACAACAATTTTTTCCAGGTATACATTATCTTTGTCATGCAAAGGGAGTACTGATGATAATCACCTGTAGCTTTCCCAGACTTCCCTTCCTGCCACGACAGCGAGTCCCCCTCAGCCTCCAAACCCGTCCTCGGCTCAACGCCTCTGGAAAATAATATCTCAGTCCGTTCCATTGCGTGAATGCTACAAGCACAAGTTCTTGGCATGGCGGGCTTGCTCAGATACATCTCTGGAGCCTGCAATCACCACACCAAACCAACCAACACCAGACTGGAAGCTGCGAGCAAAAGAAAATGACAAGGCCAGCGCCCAGTATGCCAATGTAAGTCGCGTTTCTGCTATCGAACACAATCATTTCAATGTGATGGGCGATCAGTGTCCCTCAAATGCTGGCCTGGGCGCCAACAAACTAGAAGCGGATGGAGGCAAGCAACGAGAAGGGTCTCTTACCAACGCACAGAGCTCACTTGCTAAACTCAATGGAAACATCTGGAAATGGCCAATGCGGGTTCGAGGAAAGGATCCCACATCCGTCAGCATGGCTCCACGTGCGGAGGTCGTTGAGGTGTTTGCCGTGCGTGGGTTCCAGGTATGCTTTGGTTCCATGTTCTAAACAATTGCATTCTTACTAGAGACGGGAAATAACAGAGATACATCGTTTCTGCATCGAAACATAAGATGAAATCATCAGCGGTAACATGCAGCACTCCCATCGCTGTAGCTCACATGAGCGGGTCGTCACAGCCGACTCCATCCTCCCCAGCTAGGCAGGGAGAGCCATCATCACCTGGTATAGTTGCACACGGAACTCGGCATTTGCAAGCTGTTGGGGCGCACACCTTGCCGTCACAATTTGTCACCACCGACTGCACCAATCACGACTCGGATTCACGTTCGAGCATTGAAGGCTCCTGCAACAGGTTCCTAGACAGGATATGTTACCCGTGCGGACACTACCACTAGGATTCTTGGCGCGAGCATTAAACATGCATTCTGCATCTTTTCTCGTGAACTTTGTGTGTATCTTTCCATTGACAGTCACACTCCTGCTTCGTGCATCACGTCCTTTCATGTTCTCGTATGTTCAGCTGCTGTACTTGTTTTCTAGGGTTATCCATCGCATAGATGTTCCATAGCTGGATTGTCGTAGCTGTATGTGCTCGTCACGGCTCATAGGACCAGGAGCGGAGCGACATTGATTATGACAATTTTCTATTGCTCATGGCATTAGACATTACAACAAATTTACCACTGCACCTGTACTCGTTTAGGTTGCATTTCCCACAGGAAAGGCTCTCAGGTAGAGGTTACGGTTGATGTAACCAGGTTCTTGCAACTTTCAGCCATGTATCGTTGTTGTTTTCGGTTGACAGCAGAGCGATCTCCGTATCTCCGTCAATCATCTTTGCGACTGATTGCAATGAACTGGACTGATTAATGTTATAAGGAAGTTCGTCTTGTACTGATATCACTTCTGATTCAGGACAGAGACTGGTAGTCGAACAAAAGATGAATATCCTTACAGCACAAACACTGGAAGCACGATGTACTTCCCAAATATCCTTGCGCACCTCTGTCTCTCGTCGACGCACCTATCGCATGCCATGATACATCCAACAGACTCGTCAGTGAGTACTGTAATGTCTTGTCTTGTCTTCTTGGCGAGAACAGAGCCTTTAAACGTCAGAGTTCAGAGTACACCGTGACATTTGAACACGTAGTAAGCTTTGAAGCAACTTCACCATGAATAGGTGCGAGAAGTCGTGTTGAATACCACGACAGTGGCCGCTGTGCCTTGCGTATACGCACAATGACATGGTTGCTAGTATGCTAAGCATCGGGAACGGGTGGATGATGGTTTGATGAAGACTATCATCCTGATGCCGGCCAGGGACTCGCCGAGATGCTGTAAGTATCGCCACCATGTTGAACCTGTCAAATGAAATAGCACCACCTTATAAGTGCATCCGACTGTTAACACAAACTACTCACCCAGCCAGCCATATTGCAACCAGGTGAGAGACAGCAAACAACCAGGTGAGAATTGATTTGAACTGTTGCACCCACAATCGATCACGAACCATGTCAGAGCGAGACTGATACCCTAGGAACCTTACGGGTAACAAGGAGTCATGGCTGCTAGATTTTCCCGCAGGAAAGCTTCAGGTCCCAAATACAAATTTGAGGGTCACAAGGACACTATATGGAGTCTTGTCTTCTTGCACGACAATGTCCATATCGTGAGCGGTTCGCTGGATGGCACGATGCGGAAGTGGAACTGCGATACAGGGCGTCTTGTCGGGAAACCATGGAAAGGTAAGGGCGGAGACATAACTGCACTGGGGCTGTCACCGGATGGGAAGACAGTTGCGTGCGGGAGGGCGGACTGGAGCGTTCAGCAGTGGACCACCAATGGAAAGATGATTAGTGATTGGAGGGATCATAGCAAGGCGGTGCGGTCGGTGTCGTGGTCTCCAAACGGAAAGCATATTGCCAGCGGGTCCGATGATGGAACAATCCTGATTCGAAAAGCAGGAAGTGGAGAAGTAGAGGTTGGTCCGATTGAGACTCGGATGCGGCATTGGGATGGGGATCGTGAGGACTCGGAGGTGTGGAGCCTTTCATATTCACCTTCGGGTGATAGAATTGCATCAGGCTGTAGTAACTTTACGATTTCCATCTGGAGCACGACAACCGGCAAGCGTGTCGTTAGCCCTATCAGAGACCTGGGGAACGTCGTAACTTCGTTGGTGTGGTCGTCGGACAGCACTAGACTCTATTCCGCCTCCGACAAATTCGCACGTGTTTTTGACAGCAACACAGGCGAACTACTCCATCGCTATACGCACAACGATGACCTGTATTCAGTGGCGCTTTCACCTAAAAACAATGTCCTGGCGTGCGTGGGCTGGGTTGGTATTGCACAGCTATGGAACACAGAATCCCACCACCAACTCCGCCAATCATTTCGCCAGGATCCACAAACCATTCGTTGTGTGTCATTCTCACAGGACGGGAGATACATAGCATATGGCGGATATGATGGGAAACTCACTCTGTGGATGGTCAATGACATAGCTCCTGAGCTTGCACACCAGCCCGAGTCCCCATCATCTCGTCTTGATGTCAGTACTCGCACTTGACTGACTACCTCGTCATCCTCACGTGCACATAAACATCACAGGCTGATGCTGCAAAGTCATCGGAGGGTGATGGCAGCATTGAGGGGGTACAAGGCCGCAGACAAGGGACAGAGGAAGCTCGACCCGAGTCTCCATCATCGTCTTTCCTCAACGTCAGTAATCTCGCATTTGACCACCTGCATTGCCTTGTTCACATCTTTGTAACAGGTTGATGCTACGGGGGGTGATGTTATCATCGAAGGGGTGCGCGATGACCCATACAATAATTTTTTCCAGGTAAGCTCGTGTGTGTCCTGCAAAGGGCCCAGTACTGACAATAATCAATAATCACTTGTAGTCGTCTCAAATATCTCTTCCTGCCACAACATCCGGTCCCCCTCAGCCTTCCTCAGCTCGACGCCTCTGGAACATGATATCGCGACACCGCTCACCAGCAGATGAGTCTGTTTCACGAGAGCGGCCCAAGCGTAGTTTCTTCTCTCGTCGTGCTCGCTCAAAGTCGCCCCTGGAGCCCGCAGCAACCACACCCAGCCAACCTACACTACAGGGGAACGTCCTAGCAGGAGAAGACGAGCACCAGGGTGAAAGGGATGATAATGTAAGTCCGTTGTCGGGTTTCGCACTGTCGCCTCAATATGATGGACTGTCATGCAGAGCCCATCGACCAAAGGTCCCGCCCTCTCTGCCGAGCTCGATCGTGAAGTAGATCGAAATCTTTGGAGACGGCTCATGGGTGCTCGAGGGAAGGATACCACATCCGTCAACATAGCTCCAGCAACGCAGCGTCCCAAGGTCGTTGATGTGTATGCCGTGCGCGGATTTCAGGTAAGCTTCAGTTCCATGTTCTAAAAATTGGATTCTTACTAGAGATGGAATTAACAGAGATATATCGCTTCACCGAAACGCTGGAAAAAGTCATCGGCGGTGACGTGCGGTGCACCCCTCGCTTCAGCTCACATAAGCAACTCGTCACAGTCAGGTCCGTCCTCTCAAGCTGGTTCTGCACAGGCTGGTGCATTGTTGCGAGCATCGTCAGGACAAGGAGGGCCATCATCTCCGGCTATACACGGCACCCAGTATTTACAAGTTGTTGAAGGTCCATCATCACACACTTCTGGGTCACATTTTGTCACCACCTACCGCACCAATCACGACTCGGATTCACGTTCGAGTATTGACGGCTCTTGCAACAGATTCCTCGACAAGATATGTTTTCCCCGTGGACACTACCACTAGGCTTCTTATTGCGAGCATGTCGGCTAGAATTATCTGTGGGTTTGACAGCCTCTCTTCGTCTTCTCTTGTGAAATGATAATTACACCCCCATTTTTCCAAAGTTTTATCACGTTGTGTCCTTGTATGTTCAGCTTCTGGACTAGTGTTCTTGACAGAATCTTCCGCCATGGGTATTAAATTCCTATCAAATCCAACAGGTTTCAACAATACGAACTACTCATCAATTGTGGTTTGAGAAAGATAGACAAGATCAGCTTCTCTCAAGCACGAGTATAGCCTCAAGGTCCACTCAGCTCATGCGGAAGAGAACACATGCTACAGGACAGGTAAAAGTCATGATGTCTTGCTGCGAAGGATATATGAGGCAGAACAAGGCGTAAGGAGTCATAAGATAGAACAAGATGTACCGTCGTGATGGATCATTCACGAAATAATGACGCATTTATGTGTCTTCTGAACCACGGGTGGCTCCTGCAGTGCAGCGATAATAGCCTTGTGGATTATCAGTCAATCATTCGGATAGGATTTATTAAAGATTTCATGGACCTCGCTGAAGACATTATCCAACCCTTTCCGCGTCAGGGCGGAGCACTCCATGTACTTGACAGCACCGAGCTCTCTCGAAAGCCTCTCACCGTGCTCGATCGGCACCGGCCGTTGCTTCTGGCTGGAGAGCCTCTCGATCACCTGAGCGTCGTCCCGCGAATCGATTTTCGTCCCAACGATAAGACATGGGACACCCGGACAATGGTGGTGTACCTCTGGGATCCATTTCTCCCTCACGTTCTCGAAGGATGAAGGAGACGTTACACTAAAGCAAACAAGGAAGACGTTGGTTTGGGGGTATGACAGTGGCCGGAGACGGTCACAATCTTCTTGCCCTTTTATGTGGAAGTGATGTGTGAGTGATCATATGAAGCGTAACTACGACAGAGACTACAAAAAGACACGAACCGGCGGTGTCGAAAAGAGCTAATGAGCAAGTTTTTTCACCAACCATCACGTTTACTGAGCAGTCACCGAAGACCTGTGCTTATTTAGCATATAGTGTTTGGCGATCTTGCAGAATGAGCTTACACGCGGAACATAGTCGCTTGGAAATTTGTTCGTGTATGAGATCAACAAACAAGTCTGACGATATCAAGCACACAGGTCAAAGTCCAGGCCATACAAATATAACACTTCACGCACCTTGCCTACAGCACCGTCCCCCACCACTACAACCTTCGTAGTAGTCATGGGTAGTACGCTCGGGTTCGGCAAACTCCGGCGGACTCTGTATGACAGTCGTCCGTCACAATCTATCTTTCGTTTCATCGATCATCGATGACGATGGATCTGTTAAGCCTTTGTTATTAACGCCGAGAGTTAAGATGTCCTTCAAGACAGAGCTTCGCGAGTGTCGCCACGTTCCGTCGTGTACGGTAGCTCTTGTATTCGACCCGCAAACTCTTTCAACCCGTCGGCACTATCATAGACTCAACCAGACTCGTATAGAACGGATCGGCTTAGCGCACGGCCCCCTTCAGTGGTTTGCACTATGAAATGCAGCATTTTGCCTAATGACTATTACGTCTCAAACAAGCAGTCACTTCTTGGCGTGTCACTTTCGCTAATCAATATTCATTTTGCCACATGCTACTACTAGTTAGCGTTTTAACGGTGACCTTTTAGCCTCGGCGCTTAGTCCAATCATGCTAGTGTTCCAACAACACGTGCAGCATCAACTGAACCCATAGTAGTCCCCTTCCGTCTTCTCCTACCACCCATTCTGTTCACCACATAGCCCATCCTCAGGCCTCGATCCTTGTCGTTTTGCTTCATCTCACCATCATGCTCGGTAGTTTACAAGGCCGATATATCAGACTTGAACGTAGGTCCCATATCACCTTCGTATTCGTTTCGTGCCTCATCCGAGCGCCCTATCTACAGTCATCAGGATAAACGATCTTCCACTCCCATCCGAGCGTGTACCCGCAGGCTTTTACGTCTCCATTAATGTCGATTCGAAGAGGCACTGGAAATCACCCGTCCGAGTAGTATCATCTGACGAATCTGAAGTGTTGGGCGATATTGTGATTTGGTAAAGCCCATAATGACTTACAGGTACTATTCAAGGGCTGATCATCCATTTGTAGATCATCACGCGAGGTACCCGAATTATCCGTGGAGATCAGGGTATCCTATGAGCTCGGTCGAATGCTAGGCAATGGGGAAGTCGTTGCGAAATTCGAAACATCATGGGATGAGCTACTCGATCGCGGCGATGAGCCATTCGGTGGGTAACCTCCTCACTCATGCACATATACTCAAACCTCGTAGACATATCTTTCCTGCCCGTTAGTGATGATCACCCTTCCCTCACGCTGAAGGCCGCTGTTTTACCTTCCTGTGACAACCAGGACAGCGCACCGCTTGACGTGAGTGACATCAGCCTCTGTATTGTTGGCATTTGTTGACCGAACACCTGCTGTAGTCCATTGTTGAATGCGACATTGCTCGAGAGACGGATGCGGGCCATGAACGATTTGCCACATACGTGACAAGCAAGACGGTCTCTCACCTGAACGATGCCATACAGCATTTTCAGTTGGTCCTGGACCAATGTCCGGTCGGCCATCCTGATCGCGCAGGGGCTCTCACCAACCTCGCGTGGGCCCGCCTCAAAGGCTACATTGAAAAGGATCTTCAAAATGATCTTCAAGACATCGACTCCATCACTTCTTCCTTCCGTGAAGCCCTTGCATTGCAACCACAGGGCCACCCCGATCATTCATTAGCTACCTATAACCTCATCAAAGCGTTGATGTGGCGCAATAGCGAGGCGAGCACTACCGCCTATATCTATGAATTCGTGCAACTGTCCTGCAAGTTGTTGCCCCTCTGTCCAGAGGGCACCTACCTTCGTAGCATCGCGGCAGGGGCAGATGGCTTCGATCGTGCGATCTGCGAATGCAGAAAACTTCCAATAGACGCATCCGATGAAGGCATCCACCTTCGACGGGTCATGCTCGAGCTCTGTCCTCTGGGCCATCAACTGCGTCCATTAGCACTCGGCAATCTTGTAGCGGCTCTCGGATCACGCTTTGAACAATGCGGCAGCATTGATGATCTAGACGAGTCCATACAATGTGGTCGTGAAGCTGTTTCTCTGTGCTCCGAGGGTCATTCTTATCGTGCTTCCTACCTGATGATCTTGGGCTACTCACTCCAGTCCCGCTTCGATCACCGACGCAACCCTCATGACCTCGATGAGGGCATCTCTTTGTTGGAAGAAGCGCTGCGCCTGTTTCCTGTCGGGCACGAATCTCGTTGTCACTCATTGGGCCACCCAGGACTCGCCCTCTACAACCGTTTCTGCCAATACGGTGATGTTAACGACATCATTGAAGCCATCAGCCACCATCGTGAGGCACTGACGTTGTATCCACCTGGGAATCCAGGTCGTGAATCCCCACTTAACAACCTTGCCATTGCGCTCAACGCCAGATATGACGAATCGGGTGTCAGCGAAGATCTCAATGAGGCCATTGATCTGTTCCGCAACTCACTTCAGTTAAGGCCGCATGGCCATCCACGTCGCCATACAGTTCTTCGCAATTTGAGCTTTGTGCTCTGCTCTCGTTTCGTGCAAACTCAGAAGGATGAAGATGTCGAGGAGGCTATTCGACTGTGCCAAGAATCGTTGGAGGATTTACCTTCACTGCACCCGGATAGATGTTTCGGCTACGGGAGGTTAGCGCAAGCCTATTGGTTGCGTCACACAGCGCAACGCAAGTCTGCTGATTTGTCGCTCGCTGTAGAGAACTACAGACTGGCATCACGACATCCCACGCAAGGCTTTCCATGCCGCATCCGATTGGCTTTAGCCTGGGCTCGCCAATCGGAACCTTATCAACACGAATCTGCCCTAGAAGCATACCAGACATGTTTGGACCTTTTCGACAACCACGTGATGACGCGATCGTCGATTATCTCACGGCGGGAGGCTGCAACAGCTTTTCGCAATGCACAATCACTGCCAGTAGATGCAGCCTCGTGTGCCGTACGTCGTGATGATCCGCGACGAGCAGTCGAACTCCTGGAGCAGGGTCGTGGCCAGCAGTGGTCGCTGGCCTCTCGACTCAGGACTCCGCTGGAAGACCTGATGTCTGCAAGTCCGGAATTAGCTAACAAGCTCTCGGAGATCAGCAAGCGCTTATCAGATGCTCAGGGTTCCACCGGCAACGCTGACAGAGCTGCTGCTGATCGAGCAGCAACACAGTACAGGAGACTTCAGGAGCAGTGGGGAGCAGTGGTAGCTGATATCCGTAGTATTAAAGGTTTCTCTCGGTTCCTGCTCCCGCCTTCGTATGAAGAGTTGCAAGCGGCAGCGCGTTATGGCCCAGTCATCATCCTGATCGGGAGTCAATACTCGCGCAGCGCCATCATTGTCATGGCGTCAGGAGAGCCTCATTATGTTCCCTTGCCGTCTGTGACTCTTACAGATCTGAAGAATCTCAAGGATCGCTTCGCCAGGGCAATCCGACACGCATCTAGTATGGGCCCAAAGGTGCCGCGGAATGATCTGATAGTCCTCTTGCGGGCAGTATGGGACGAGATTATGTTACCCATTGTCAACGTCCTCCAGTATGACCTGAAATTAAAGTACCTCTCTCGAATTTGGCTGTGTCCAACTGGAGCTTTCACATCTATTCCTCTACATGCAGCTCACCCCTTTCGAACGAAGGAAGATCGCTCTGGGAAAGAGGCATGCCTGGAGGATCTCTACATTTGTTCTTACACGCCGACACTTTCGGCTCTAGTCAGATCTAGGCAGATGATGAAGAAACGTGTCCCTCCGTCCTTCGTCGCAATCGGACAGGGTCAACCGAGCACAGGGAAAAGCAAGGAGCTCTTGGCCATTGACAGCGAGCTCGAGCTCGTCCAAAAGCTCGTCCCTGAGACGGCCAACCGTCCCAATATTTCTGGCGACGCAGCCACACGAGCGGGTGCACTCCGAGCGTTGCAAGAGAACAACTGGGTGCACCTCGCCTGTCATGGCAAGCAGGACCACATACAGCCTTACAATTCTCATTTCGTCATGAGAGATGAACCTATCACGCTACTTGATATTATGGAGAAAGACATTCCTCACGCTGAGTTCGCATTCTTATCAGCATGTCATACCGCCACCGGCGATGAGAAGACGCCCGACGAGGTCATTCACCTCGCAGCTGGGCTGCAATTTTCAGGGTTCAAGAGCGTCGTTGGCACGCTGTGGGAGGTCGACGACGCTGTGGCAAAGCATGTGGTCAAAGCTTTCTACGAGAATATGTTTGAGGATTTGGAGGACGGTGGTGTCATGGACTGTACGAAGGCGGCCTGGGCACTCAATCGTGCTACGCACGCCGTGAAGACGGAAGTTCCGCTGGAGCAGAGAATGGTTTTCATTCATGTTGGTGTGTAGTTTCTGTCGCATTGCTTCAGTCGGGTATAGGGTTTTTAATTTGTTGATCTTCGATCCTCTCTCATCTCGGTCACTGTAGCACTTGTCAATTGTACCATTACGATTATACTGTTGTTTCGCATTCCCTCACATAATATCGTCTAGCCTTGTCGCGTGGTCGTCCAATGTCAACATTTCTGCAGCTCGTGTTCCTCAGGAATCCACCCATCCTTTCTGTACGCCCAATTCTGTGTTACAGGGACACAACTTGAAGGTCATCAGGAGTCTAAGGTGTTTGGAATCTTTTTCATGATTGAGTTGTACGTCGATGTTTCGTGATGCATATTTACTTTTGATCACAGTATATATAGATGGAACAACTCCTCGTCCGTCCATAGACCCTTCAATCACTGACGCCATCTTTTTGCTGTACTGACTCAGAACTCCCTTCCTTGCCATCGGCACTCGTGCCCGTTCAAGTTCCACCACACCATCCGCACCACCTCAAGGAATCCTCCCTCGTTTACAAGATCGAAGTCTAACCCACCCTATCCTGGTCCATCTTCAAGGATATACGCACCGCACAACGATAATTATATCCCCGTGGGGTAGCTATCGTGATGATCATTCCGGTATCGTCCTATGGAATTGCGGGATTCCAGTTCTCGCCCACAGTCATCACACAGTCACGGTAGAACGAATGGTTGAGCCACCATCAGACTCCCAAACGCAATCACACGTCCACATGACCGATACGAAGCGTTTGACCATTTTTGTAAGACTTGGTATTTTCTCTCGTCGTAGTATGTAAGTTTGAACCCCAAGTTCAAGATTTGAATAACATCGTGCCACTCTTGCGGTCAAAGCTACCAAGAACGACTCAGATTTGTTCGTCAGATCCGTACAGGCGTGCACAATATAACCTTGGTAAGTACTCAGCGGTCTTTGTCCTCAGGTGCTAAATCAAACCTAGATGCTTACTTTCCGCGTCGATGCATCAGGGTCCACCGAGTGAAACAATAATGGCGACATCCTTATTGAGGTGTTGTGCGGATAAAAGAAGAAACTGGTTTGTCTTTCTATGCATGCTCTCGGGCTGGCGGGTCGGTTGAAGTTCGATTGGAGGGACTGTGTATGACAATCAACTTGAGGTTCTGGTTTACTTGCAGGGACATCAAAATCGGACAAGGGCCAGCCCATACGTTCACAATAGAGCCTCCCGCACACTCGGTCAAGATTGCTGTGTCACAGTCAACTGAACGAGGTGGACTTGTTGAAAGAAGAAAAACGCACTTGGTACATCCGGTAGATCCACCCTGGACCCTCCATTCACCGAAATTGAGCATGAAGCCGTGGACTCTGAATCGCCATCAACATTTGGATTGCTCGGTCTGAATCCAGAACATGGTTGGTCGAAGCCTAGAGCCTCCAAGTCCTCTATCAAAAACTGGCAGCAGTTCATTTGTTCCTACATGCCGACACTTTCAGCTCTAGTCAGATCTAGGCAGATGATGAAGAAGCGTGTCCCTCCGTCCTTCGTCGCAATCGGACAGGGTCAACCGAGCACAGGGAAAAGCAAGGAGCTCTTGGCTGTCGACAGCGAGATCGAGATCGAGCTTGTCCAAAAGCTCGTCCCTGCGACGGCCAACCGTCCCAGTATTTCTGGCGACGCAGCCACACTCCAAGCATTGCAGGAGAACACCACATGTTCAACGTCGAACGAGGAAGGGGTCTATGAGTTGCACTGGTACTTCCGGTCTGCAACGTTGCTGAGGTGGCTCCGCCGGTCACATTGGATATCCCTGCTGGTGATGTGCTGCTGCTTGAGGCAGCGTTACTGCTTGTTACTAATTAGTAATATGAATGGTGCCACCCAGGTGTAAATGGTACAGATGCCTGGGTACGTGCACAGAAGGAAATGTCGAGAATGAAAACTGCTGAGAGATCTAAAACATACAGCTACAATATCTCCAGTCTCCTGACGTCCATACCGTGAATG